>ML794134.1:147746-162550 GCA_009831015.1 Picea engelmannii
TTTCTGTTCAAGTGCTATTTCTGTTGCTATTTCATATATCATTTCTGTGTATTGTGAAGCTTATGCTGGATATTTTACTGTTATTCTGTTATTTCTAGCATTTCGTTCCTGTTCTGCATATTTTATATATCTGGTATCTTGCAGTAGGATAGGTCATGTTGCAAATAAATGTCCCCACAAAAGAAAGGATCAAACATGTGATGATCAGGAGAAGCACAAACACAGAAATTTCTTTAAAGAGAATAACTTTAAGAAGAAAAGTCTTTGCGTAAACGATGATGATGATCCTTCAGATGATGAAGACAATGACTCCTCTATTGAAGATAAACTAAATGACTTCATACTTATGGCCAAAGAGGATTATGATAGTAAAAGCACAAGAAGTGATGCTAATGAAGAAGAAGTTGTAGTTGACATGGAAGGAGAACTGATCAGTGCACTGGAAGAGATTGACGGACTAAGAATTAAGAACAAAAAGCAAAGACAATTGTTGATACAGTTCGAGAAAGACAGTAAAGAACCTGATGAATACCTTGTCCTACTAAAAGTGGAATTAGAAGAGGCAAAGAAAATCGAAGACATTCTGAAACGACAGTTATCATAAAAGAAGGCAAGATGTGAAGCCTTAGAACAAGAAGTAGTGAAAGCTAGGAAAGAGATGGAGAAGTTTCAAGCCTTATATAATCAGAATCTGTCAAGTATCAAAGCCTGAGAAGTATTAGCCACCATTCTAAATCAGCAAAGGAATCCAAAGCTTAAAACTGGTCTAGGTTATGAAGAGGGATCAAGTAGTGGTAAGCCAAGAAACGAAGAACCCAAGAACCCATCAAGTTTGTCATATCTACAACCAATGACAACAACAAACTTGCATAAACAAAGGAAGACAATCAGCCACCTAGGACGAGTAAAGAAAAATGTACTAGAACTGAATCTGTAGAACAAAGAAATAATGCGCTCCCTGCTGAAAGACATCATCAGCATGGAAGAAATCGATTTTCTCAAAGAAGAAAACCATTTTTCAGGTACAAAGAATTTTTCTATGGCTATTGTTTCTACTGTTCTAACTTTGGTCACAAAGCTGTAAATTGTTCCTTAAGACTTAAACATGAGCAATTAAGATTTCAAAGGAATAAATACTTGCCACAACAAAGAATGATACAGCCAAGTAACAAACCTTCACAGATTACAAATTGCCAAATTAAGTCTAGAGACATGCAACTAAGGAGGTCAAGAAATAATCAACAGTCAATGAGTAGACAACGTTGTAATAAAAATTTTGACCTATTGAACAATGAGATTGAATGCTACATCTGTCATAACTATGAACATAAATTTGTTGACTATCAATTAAGGAACTATGAACCAAATTTGAATTCCCCTGTTGAAAATGTCAAGGTTTGGAAGAAGAAAGAAAGTGACAAGTGTGGATTAGTGTTGTCAGCTCAGAGAAAAACGAACCCTTGGTATATAGACTATGGATGCTCCAAACATATGATAGGAGACAAAGGTAAGTTTCTATCTCTAAGTGAAAGCAAATCAGGAAACGTAACCTTTGGAAATGATGCTCCAGGTAAAATAAAGGATAAAGGGATGGTGAGTTTAAGTAATGGAAAAGGAAAAGCCCAAGATGTTCTACTTGTAAATGGGCTGAAACATAATCTGCTCAGTGTAAGTCAAATGTGTGATAGAGGATGTGAAGTGGTGTTCACGTCCAAGGACTGCAAAATAAAGTCTGTAAACTCAGGACAAGTGGTGGCCAAAGGCATAAGGATAGAAAATAATGTATATGTCCTGAAATAAAATAGAGAAGAGTGTCATCTAAGAAAACATGATGAAAACTGGTTATGGCATAGAAGACTTGGACATCTAAACTTTGACCACTTAATCAAACTCAAAAATCTCGAGGCACTAAAAGATCTTCCGAGAATATCAAAGCCGCAAGATTCAATGTGTAAACCCTGCCAAGTAGGAAAGCTAACCAAGACACAGTTTAAGTCCAAGAGTTTTACTTCAACAGAGAAACCACTCCAACTAGTTCATATGGATTTATGTGGACCATCAAGACAGGAAGGCACAGGGAAAGAAAACTACTTCATGCTGATTATTGATGATTACTCTAGACTTACTTGGGTTGCCTTTCTAAAGGAAAAAGTTGAAGCATTTGAGAAGTTTAAAATATTTAAGGCTTTAACTGAGACTCAAATAGACAAGAGGTTAAAGGCAGTAAGATCAGACCGAGGAGGAGAGTTTATGTCAAGTGATTTCAAGGAATTCTGTGATAGGCATGGGATCAAGAGAGAATACACAATCCCAAGAACTCCACAACAAAATGGATTAGTTGAGAGGCAAAATAGAATAGTGAAGGAAATGGCCAAGTCAATGATCAATGAGAAGAACATTGGTCAAACCTACTAGGTAGAAGCAATACACACAGCAGTCCACGTTCTTAACAAAGCCCACCTCAGACCACAAAGTGACAAGACACCTTATGAACTATGGTATGGGAGACCTGCATAAATAAAACACTTCAAAGTCTTTGGGAGTAAATTTTACATAAAGAATAATGATGAGAACCTTGGAAAATATGATGACAGGGCTAATGAAGGTATCTTCTTAGGGTACGCTACAAACAGTAAAGGTTACAAATGATATAATAAGAGGCTACATAAAATGGTTGACTGTATTGACGTAAAAGTTGATGAAGGAATCCCAGGAAGAGAGGTGTACAGTAATGAGTCTTCTACAGAGGACAGAGCTAAAGTTGAAGATGAACAGGTCCAAGAATCAGAAAATGAAGACTCTGAATCAGATGAAGTCTCAGATACTCAAACAGACTCAAATCAGTAGACAACTTCAAATTCCTCCTCCATAATCACTCAAAAGAATCATCCTGCAAGTGAGATCATTGGTGCAAAAGACAAAGGTGTACAAACCAGGAGAAATATAATCAACAACACCGAACAATCACATATAGCTTTCATATCCATGCTGGAACCCAAGAATTTTAATGAAGCTAGCAAAGATGACCATTGGATTAAAGAAATTAATGATGAACTTGATCAGATTGAGAAAAACAATACGTGGGAGATGGTTTATAGACCTGAAGGTAAAAATATCATTGGCTCTAAATGGATCTTTAAGAATAAGTTAAATGACCAGGGACAAGTTGTCAAGAACAAAGTAAGATTGGTATGTAAAGAATATGCTCAAATAGAAGGACTGGATTTTGATGAAGCATTTGCACCCATAGCAAGATTAGAATCTATCAGAATGTTTATTGCCTATGCTTGTCATAAAAGGTTTAAAGTCTATCAAATGGATGTCAAGTCAGCCTTTCTAAATGGAGATTTAAGTGAAGAAGTCTATATGGAACAACCAGAGGGTTTTGAACTGTCTAATAACCCTGACTTAGTATGCAAGTTGAAGAAAGATTTATATGGGTTAAAACAAGCCCCTCGAGCATGGTATCATAGACTGGATAGGTATCTCAAAGACAAAGGGTTCAAGAGAGGAACAGTTGACAACAATCTGTATATCAAAACAAAGGATAATGATCTGCTCATCGTATTGGTCTATATAGATGACATCATATTCGGATGTAAAAAGGATTCATTGGTACAATGATTTGCTTCTGCCATGGAGTCTAAGTTTGAAATGTCTATGATAGGTGAACTGTCATTTTTTCTTGGTCTGCAAATTACTCAGAGGTCTGAAGGGATGTTCATTTCTCAAGATAAATATCTAAGAGAAATGTTGAAAAGGTTTCAATTGGAAGACTCTAAACCTGTGAGCACACCTATGGTTACTGGATGCAAATTAAGTAAGGATGATGACTCACCTAATGTTGATCAAATTTCATATAGATCAATGATCAGTAGCCTATTGTACATCACAGCATCTCACCCAGACATAATGCATGTTGTTGGAATGGTAGGAAGATATCAGTCTGCACCTAAACAGAGTCATTTTCTAGCTGTCAAAAGGATATTCAGATATTTGAAAGAAACAATGAACTATGGCCTATGGTATCCTAAGAATCAAAATTTTCAATTATTAGTCTACTCGGATGTTGATTGGGCTAACTGCGTGGATGAAAGGAAAATCACGAGTGGAGGTGTGTTCTTCTTAGGAGATTCTCTAGTAGCATGGTTGAGTAAAAAGCAAGGTTCCATTTCTTTATCAACTACAGAGGTAGAGTACATTGCTATTGCTACCTGTTGCACTCAGGTATTATGGATGATTCAGACACTTGTAGACTTGGAGGTAAAATACGTTGCACCAATCCCAATTCATTGTGATAACACTAGTGCCATGAGTGTGTCTAAGAATCCTGTATTCCACTGCAAGACCAAGCATATTCCCATAAAATACCATTTTCTGAGAGAGAAGGTCACCAATCAGGTTGTTCAGGTCCATTACATTCCAACCACGGAACAAATTGCAGACATCTTTACTAAACCACTAGCCAAGACACCATTTGAATATCTCCGACAGAAGTTGGGTGTCATCCTATCTCACACCTAAGAGATTCTATCCTATTAGGGGGAGTATTGTATTGAGTGAATATCTGATACCTCCTAAAAATACTACAACAGCTCAAGGGGAGCATATCTTCTTTGACATTGATTTCAAAGGGGGAGAAAAGGAGTGGTCTGGACCAGATGCTACAGTTGGAGGTCCAAACGATTAGTGCAGTTGTTCAGGGTTGCCATCAATGCCAAAGGGGGAGATTGTTGGCATTTTTACAGGCAGGTGTGCTTGTCATTGATGGCAATTTTAGAGTATGCAGCAATGGAGAAACAAGGCACATCGACCGAAGGTTCAGATACCAGGAGTTGGAGGAGTCAAGAGTCAAGAGTCTCCATCACAGGAGTCCCGAAATCGCGAAATGTGAAACCCTGAAAACCTGAAACAGGCACATCGACTGGAGGTTCTGATACCAGGAGTTGGAAGAGTCAAGAGTCGAGACTCTCCAGCACAAGAGTCCCGAAATCGAAAAATGCGAAACCCTGAAAACCCAAAACAGGCATTTCGACCAGGATTTCAGATACCGAGAATCGGAGATGTCAAGGACCCTCACGACAGGAGTCTCGAAGTGGCAAAATGTGAAACACTGAAATATGTTGGTCTGAATCCATTTTGGAGTTTCGGATACCAGGATTTCGCAGACCGGGAGTTGGAGATGTCAAGGACCCTCACAACAGGAGTCTCGATGCAGTGAAATGTGAAACGCCGAAATATGTTAGTCCGACTCCATTTCGGAGTTTCGGATACTGGGATTTCGCAGACCGGGAAATCAAAGAACAAAGGAAATTTAACCTTTGAAGTCGCGATATGAGAAATCGTGAAATAATCCTAGCCGTCATATCGAGGATTGATCTGGACCATTGATCAGACATGACGAAGGCCCATGAAGTATCAAAATCACGACAAGAACTAGACCGTTGGGTCCATAGGACACATGGCAACAAATCGTCATTTCACTGACTGGAAAGTCGAGGAATGGGGTTTCCTAACCTGTCGAACTCGCGATATGCGAAATCGCGAAAAGTTGAAATGCGAAATTGCGACATGGAGGATATATCAGAGATCACGACTTGGAGAGTCGAGATGCCTCGCAACAGGAATTTGCGACATGCAAAATCGCGAAATGCCGAAATATGAAATGTCGAAATGATCGAAGCTAGTCCAGCTAAGCTCCTTTTTCGAAGTTTCATAGATCGCGACTTGGAGAGTCGAGATTCCTCACAACAGGATTGTCGAAATGTCAAAATGTGAAACATGTTTTGGCTCAGCCTGTGGTCACAGCCATTGGTCACATCGGTGGAAGATGGAGGAAGGAGCTAGTGCAACCAAGCTCAATTTCAGAGTTTCGGGGATCAGTACGTGAAGCGTAAAGAAACCTTAACCACAAGAATCCCGAAATGATGAAATGTGAAATGGTGAATTAAACGCAAGACCCTACGAACTCCATCCAACGGTGTAGGTGAACTTGAATATGATCAGAGGGCTACTGTTGCACTTCATAGTGTAACTGCTAGAAACGACTGATGGTTTCTGCCAGAGGACTTGAAGAGGCCTCAGTATGATCACCAGAGAAGATGAAGAGGCTCGAGGCATCTTCCAGTGATTGAAGACTATTCTTAGAGGCGATTGACAGATGGATGGGCGTTGAAGCCTGTAACTACAACAGAGAGGATTAGCTCGACTATGATAGAGAAGACGAAGAGTCTCAACTTCCAGACAGGCTGAGAAATCTTAGCATAACACTGAGTGATGTTGGACGCGTGGATTGAACTGCTAGAGAAGTTGAAGAGTTGCAATGATGATCAGGTAGAGTACTCCACATGAGGAGTTTGGTGGATATTGGATGTACAAGGGGCACAGAGATGATAAGAGTGGGAAGAAAAGAAGAGATCAGTTGTTGTTGTTGTGGTGTGTGATTGAGGTGTGAAGAAGGAGGCAGAGCGCAGTAGCAGAGAGGCACAGAAGGGGAATGGTGCATTGAAGAGACATGGCGCAGAGAGAATAAAAGGCAAAAGAACAGAAAGCGCAAGGAGTGTGTAGAAGACACTGATGCAGACAGAGCAGCATAGTGTAGCAGAACAGTGATGAGATTGGTAAACCATTGAAGAACTTTATATCATTGTAATAAGTCTTAATAGCAAAGATTTATATTTCAGGGTGGTAGGGAGGTGCTAGGGAGGACTGTTGTCCTCAGAGATTCAAGTGGGTGCTTGAACACGGGGAGTTGTAGCTTCCTTCTAGTTGGTGCTAGAGAAACTAGGGAGTTGGTGCTCCCTTCTAGTTAGTGCTAGAAAAAAACCAGGGAGTTGGTGCTTCCTTCTAGTTGGTGCTAGAGAATCCAAAGAGTTGGTGCTCTCAGCAAGTAGCATATTGAAAAACAGAGGTTGTAGCCTCATTATAAGTTGGTGCTCATATGTATGATAATGTAAATAATGTAAAGATTACTTATCATATAAAGAAGAAGAGGTTTTTACCCTGTATGGGTTTCCTCAGGAAATATTTGTCTCTGTGTATCTCATATGTGTGACTGATGATGAATGTTCTATTGCTTACTTCCCTGCATTATTGTGACTGTCATTAAATATTGTGTAAAGAGTTTAAAATAAGCATAATTGTTTAAGCACAGTGACAACTGATTCACCCCCCCCCCTCTCAGTTGTTCAATAGACTTGCCTTACAAAATGGTACTTGATAGGTATATGTTTTGTTTTACTGTGGTAGGTTGGATTCTTAGCCAAGCGAATAGCACTTTGACTATCACAAAGTAACTTTACTTTGTCCTACATCCTTCCAAACTCACCAAACAAACCTTTCAACCAAAATTCTTCTTTGCAAGCATGTGACACAGCTACGTATTCTACTTCTGTAGTGGATAAAGCAACAATGTTATGTAGCTTTGACATCCAACTAATAGCTCCACCTGCAAGAGTAAAGACGTACCCTGAAGTCAACCTTCTCTTGTCCAAATCACCTGCAAAATCAGAATCAACATATCCATAGACTAATTCAAAACCATTTTTATAAGTGATACAGTAATCACTTGTGCCTCTCAAATACCGAAGCACCCATTTCACTACTACCTAGTGCTCTTTACCTGGATTTTCCATATACCAGCTAACAACCCCAACTGCATGTGAAATGTATGGCCTTGTACTAACCATCGCATACATTAGACTTCCTACTGCATTAGCATATGGTATTCGAGACATATATTCCTTTTCTTCTTTTGTACTAGGACATAAGCTTGAAGAAATATTAAAATGGGAAGACAAAGGGAGTGAAACCGGTTTCACATCGTTCATACCAAACCTCAAAAGTATCTTCTCAACATACTTCTATTGTGACAACCAAAGCTTACCATTCCTTCTGTATCTAAATATCTCTGTCACACACCCACAACGGGGCATAAATAAATTTCTCTTTTTCTTAACTCTCTTTAGTTTCCCCTTTCTTAAGGGGAAACTAAAGAGAGTTAAGGGTTTGAGAAACAGGTGCTAGATTTCCATGCTAGCCCTTCCTTCATATGTCCTCAAGCTATGACCACACTCTCCCGTGATCCAACGGTCCTGATCTCCTCTCTCATGAATCAGGATTTTGCGTTTCGCGACTTTGGAGGTCGGCTAACCTTTGTTTCCCCGATTCTCGATTTCTTGATATTTTCTTTCTAGATGAACAGTATGGATCCCTCCTTCGATCAACGGCTATGATCGTTTCACGAACTCGGATTTTGTGAGTTGTGAGTTAGCGAAACATTAACTTCTCTCCACATGTCCCTTCTTGATGGACGGCTAGGATCAAATCGCGGCTTCGTGTATCGGGTATTTGGATGTGAGTCAACCCTGACTCTTCCGATCCCCGAACTCCCGATGGCATTAGATCAACAGTACAGGATCTCTCATGATCCAACGATCCAGATCCTTTCTTGTGAATCGAGTCTTTCCCGATCCCCGATTTCCCAAAATTCGCCTGCGTTAAATCAATGGTCCGCAATCCTCCGTGATCCAACGGTTGTGATCAAATCGCAAGTTTGTGTTTCACAAGTCGTCACAAATATTGACTTTGACTTTCTCAATGTGTGAGTCAGCGAAATGTTGATATTCCGCCATGTGTCCTTCTCAGCACCAATAGCTAGGATCAGCTCCACTCTTTCCCTTGCGAATCTTTCGAAGTCTGAATCCTCGAACTCTCGAATCTGCTGCCATTTGTCTACCCTGACGATGGACGGTTCCAATGATTTTAGAACTTTAGGACTTGGCAAAGTCCATTCTCTTGTATACTTTCGAAGGGTTTAACTCTCGTGCACCTATCCTAGATCCAACGGTTGTTGGTCCTCGCACTCAGATCTAATGGCCCAGATCTGACCTCCTCCTGCGCGCTCTTCTAATTGTCTGGACATGAATTCCCATGGTCCAGATCTCTCACCGTGCTCGATCCACTGGTCACTGCTACTCCTCCTCCTGAGCTTTCACTTTCTTGCCTAACTTGGAATATTTCAGATGTCCTGAAGGCCTCTGCCCTCAATCTACCTCCTATGATCCCTGATATATGGGTCTCTACTTCCACTTTCCTTCTGGAGCTTACGAACTTGAAACACGTTCGCCTCTTGGACCTCATCTGCGCTCTTAAAAAGTGCTTATCTCTTATGAGCTTGGTTCTTAGGGGATTTTGAATTCCCACATACTCTTACGTTAATCTACTCGCATCAAATTGACAATCCATGACCTTCCTTGACACAACGGTCCAGTTCACATCGTAACTTCAAGTTTCGAAAGTTTAGTTATGCCAACGTGCGGATCTCCCAATGTGTGAATCCCTGATCTCTCCAATCTGACAGTCAAGGAGGGTCCTGATAGATCCTTAGATCTAAGGTCCAGATCACATCGCAACTTTAGGTTTCGGGATTTTAGTCGTGCCAACATGCGAACCTCCTGATGTGTGAATTTGCAAAGACTGAAGGAGTCAAGGCATTGACACATGTTCCCCTTCTTCAAATCTAATGGTCACAATAGACCCTGGGTTCTCCCAAACGGATATCATCTATTCATGTTCTAAATGAAAGATATTCCCTTTCGATACTTGAACCTCACTATTCTTCCTGAGCTTTGTTGGCTCTGAGGGACTTAAGATTTTTGCATTCTTTCTTTTGAACGTAATGCTTGGAAGTGTTCTTCCACGCACTCCTTACGTTCATTCCTCAACTCTAGGACTTAATATGGTATCAGTCTCTTCCCACATTGTAGAGACTCGGTGCATACCTACACTACCTCTCATGAGCTTATTAAACTCCATCCTCGCAGTGATTGCAGGGTTCAACCTCCGCAATTAGGGAAGTACTCACGTGACTCTAGGACGGTGATGAAATTCTCTGGGAAAGTGCTTCCGAGGAATTAAACTAGAGAATAAGGAAATCAAGCAGATATGAAAGTTCTCAAGGAACGAATGCATACTTCTAACTTAATTATTCAATACAGAAAGCATTATAGGCATATAAATACAAGTCATTCATTCATTATTTCCAATTCAAAGCAAAATTCATAAAAACACTTATTAGAACCATAAGGCGTGATGTGACTACTGAGAGGGGTGCTCATTTCCACCCAACAATAGGCTCAGTCACTCTCAATGGATTTATCACTGGCCACCCCTAAGCTTAGGCCACGATGCTTTGAGATACAATCTCTCACTTCCATCTCAATGGAATTTAGGGACGAAGGTTACTCTCCTTCTCCCTATACAAGAATAGATGAGGACGAAGGTTACTCTCCTTCTCCTAACTCAATATTTATTCTATGTGATCATAACTCACTTTCTCTTTCAATCCTTCCTCAGACCTGAGATTTTCCGCTCTCGTCTCTGCATTCTTCATAGGCCCTCCCCCTGCCCACACCACTCTTCCATTCTTGCCTTCCACAACAAGATTGTGTGTGGATCGAACTCTCAGTCTGTGGTCAGGTCCGGAAGCCTTACAAATGGGTGATCTTCCCCATCCCCTCATTAACTCTTGAGGAGGCCTTCCCACCTACCAACCTAACTTTAATTTGTTTCGGGTCAAAGGGTTGTTCTAATCTTGAGTAATTAAAACCAGCATAGTACTGGTTCGATGGAGGTTAATGCAACCATTTTGGGTCCCCTCCACCGTATTTTCATTAGCAATCGTGGTCTCTCTTAGCACATCCCCTTCTTAGTAGTCATGCAACATGTTTCCATTATCTATTAAAATAATAGGATTTACATTCATCGACCTTCATACAAAGGTCCACCAAGTCAAGCATTCACACTTTGAGTTTTCCATAGTTCCTGGCCAATAAAGTTATATTTATAGACTGGGGGAAATAGGGTGTTACAATTCCCTCCCCCTTAAAGGAATCATCATCCTCAATGTTCTATCTATAAACATGATAGGTATGTACAGAAGTAAACAAAATCGAATATGTCTGTCTCATGGCATATTCCATTTCTCACGTAGCCTCATCTGGGCCAAAGTGTTTCCATTTCACCTTGACCTATGCAATGGTTCGGTTCCTGAGTGATGTTTCCTTCCTGTCTAGTATGCATTGGGGTTCTAGCAGGAATTACCCCTCTGGTTCCACCTGGATCACAAACCAGTCAATTATGTGATTAGCATCATGTACATATTTCTTCAATAATGAAACATGGAAAACATTATGTGCCTTTACTATGGGAAAAAGTGATATCCTATAGGCTACAGGTCCCACTCTATCTAATACTTCAAAGGGTCCTCAATACTGAGGTGCCAACTTTACACAGGCTGCCATTCTCAGAGAACTCTTCTGGGGTCTAACTTTGAGATAGACATGGTCTCTGGCTTTGAACTCTCGGGGAGTTCTCTTTCTGTCGGCATAACTTTTATGTCGGTCCTGAGAAATTTCCAGATTTTGCCTTAAATGCACCACATGTTGTTCCATTTATTTCATCATGTCGGGTCTGATTGTAATTCTTTCCACCGGATTACTCCAGCTGATTGGAATCTTGCACTGTCTACCATAGAGGACCTCAAAAGGGCTCATCTTCAAGGATTCTTGATAACCATTGTTGTAGGCAAACTCTACCAATGGTAGGTAGTCTCCCCACTTCTTAGGTTGATGCATTACATGCATCCTTAGCATGTCCACTACTATTTGGTTCACTCTTTCTGTCTGTCCATCAATTTGAGGGTGATAAGATGTGCTAAATAGTAATTTTGTCTCTAGACCGGCCATTAGGGATTTCCAAAAGTTTGAAGTGAACTTGGTATCTTGGTCAGATAAAATTTCCTTGGGCATGCCATGCAGTCTAAATATCTCCTTCATGAAAATGTTGGCAATATCTATGGCCTTGCAAGTTGATTTGACAGGAATGGAATGAGCAGAAATACTCAGTTTGTCCACCACGACCATGATGGCATCATTTTTCTTGGTCGACTTTGGTAATTCGATGATGCAATCCATGGAGATGGTTTCCCATTTCCATTCTGGGTTCAGTAGGGGTTGTAATAATCCTGCTGGATTTCGATGCTCTACCTTAACTTGCTGGCATTCTAGGCATGTAACTAGATAGTTAGCTATGTCCTTCTTTAACCTAGGCCAATAGAATTGTTTATTAGTGGTCGTGATCATCTTCTGATATCCCAGGTGACCAGTATATGGTATCTTATGCATTTCATCCATTATGAACCTCTTCAAGTCATCACAGTTCGGAATATACAATCTGTTTCTGTAAGTCAGTGGCCCTTCCTCGAGCATTTGGTAGTCTTCGTACTTTAGTTCTGCAGGATATTGTCTTAGGTATGACATCACGATCTTGAAGACTGCATCTGTCTTTTTTGCATTTCTGAATCTTTCCCTGATATCCATTTCACAAGTGCTTATTGCTACCAGATGAATCATTTTTATACTTCTTCTAAGGGCATCGGCCACCCTATTTTCCTTTCCTTTGATGTGTTTGATTTCGAAATCAAACTCACTAAGAAGATCCATCCACCTAGATTGCCTAGCATTGAGCTTTGGTTGATCAAATAGGTGCCTCAAACCACAATGGTCTGTCATAAGAACAAATCTCCTTCCCTGGAGGTAGTGCCTCCACATTTTTAAATCATGTACTATGGCAGCCAACTCTAGGTCATAGGTCACATAATTGATCTCATGCTCATTTAATTTCCAGGATGCGTAGAAATTTACACGTCCCTCTTGCATAAGGACTCCTCTGAGTCCTTCCTTGCAATCATCTGTACATACGAGGAAATCATTATCCGGATCTACAATCTTCAACACGAGTGCATGGGTCAGGAGGTATTTCAGTTCCTGAAATCTTACTTCACATTTTGATGTCCAAATGAATTTGATCCCCTTTTTCTGAAGGGCAGTGATTGGACAGCCAATCTTGGAAAATCCTTTTATGAACCTTTTATAGTATCCTACTAAGCCCGTGAAGGATCTAATTTTTGACACATCCTTTGGGGTAGGCCATTCCATAATAGATCTGATCTTATCGAGGTCCAATGCCACCCCTTCCTTAGAAATGACATGGCCTAAATAATGGACTTGCTTCTGAAAGAAGTCGCACTTGTTAAACTTAGCGTGGAGCTGATGCTCTCTTATTACTTGAAGTACGAGTCTAAGATGTTCTTCATGCTCATCCCTGTTCTTGGAGTATATTAGTATATCATCAATGAAAACCAATGCAAATTTGTCCAGAAATTTGTTGAGTACATTATTCATCAAGCACATAAAAGTGGCGGGGGCATTGGTTAACCCAAATGGCACTACCACGAATTCATAGTGATCATACCTCATTTTGAAGGTTGTTTTGTGGATGTCTTCATCCTTAATCCGAACTTGGTGGAATCCATTCCTTATGTCGATCTTCGAGAAGATGGAAGCACCTCCCAATTGGTCGAACATGTCATCGATTTTTGGTAAGGGGTGTTAGAATATAGAAGATGGTGTGTTTGTTTTACCATTGATGATACCTTCGTCACCCAACCATAGGCCAAAGCCTCCCTCCGATCACCTTAACCTTGACTGAGAATTACTCTAGAAGAAAACCCTAGGCTAGATAGCCAAACAAAGAGTAGTGCATCAATCCCCAAGGATAGAGCATCACAAAAGGTGATCAGATAGTCCCAAACCCTAGCCAAGAGATATTCAAGCCAAAACTGAGATCTTTCTATTGTTGCAGCTGCACCAGCTCTTCCTCCAAACCTGTGCACAAGACTGCAACTACAGTGTGCACCAAACTACAGAACTGCAATTCTGAGATGTGACAAATGAGAACTGGCGCCCTGTATTTATAGTGGTTCTGCCAGTTTTTCTGGGGTCGACTTCTCCTCCTGGATAAGTGTCTGTTCATTATATTATTATTATTATTGGCCGACTTCTTCTCTTGGAGGCTAATAGCCTAATATAAATTATCTTCTTGAGCTGACAAGGCTCCTAGGGTTATTAGCCAACTCATTAGGGTTTCTCTTGCTTCCCAGAGTCTTCTATTCTCGTCAGGTTCACACGTAGAGGTAAATACCTCCCGCAGCTATCATAATATTAACACTCCCTCCTAGCTAGAGAGGTATTTATAGGTAATGGACTTGAGCACAAAATATACCATTTACCTGGTAGCATCATTATAGTCATCTAGACTATTTCATGACTAGATCATGAGCATCACCATCATCATCAGTTGCATCATCTCTCGAAACCATACTTCATCTGAGTAGTTATATATGATGTTGGATAAGTCACTCTCACCATGGAGTGATACAAGAGGAGTAAAAGGATCTGAACTGTTTTCCGTCTGGAAAACCTCTGTTCATCATTCATCTGAATGATCATTATCTCCAATAAATTGTTGATGGTCTTCAAGACAATTAGAACAAGGATAGAACACACCTGTGTCTATTCATAGTAGTACATAACTACAATCCAGTGGTTCACTACCACATCAAGTAATACATAAGTACTTGATCAGCAACATATGGTTGCGAACGGTGAAACATATTCACCACAGTAGTCCTCATCTATTGTCATATAGTCTTCATAACAAACATCTGAGAGCATCCTGCATGGAAACAATGTTATGATAAAAACTGTATCATCTGGGCCAATCTTTCACTCACATCTATGAGATCTGAAAGAATGCCTGCCACCACAGTAGTCTTCATCTGCATAGAAACAATGTTATGATAAAAACTGAATCAACTGGGCCAATCTTTCACTCACGTCTGTGAGATCTGAAAGAGTGTCTGCCCTCAATATAGAATATCAACAATAATCATCTGGGCCAAT
>ML794134.1:165442-226548 GCA_009831015.1 Picea engelmannii
CGATGAGTCAAGATGGGAGATGTAGGGTATCAAGTGGTCTTTTATGGAATCCACTATGATACTCATGGCATTGATGTCAACATCTTTGAACTTCTCCATAGCTGCAATGTTCTGTGGTTCCTTCTCTTCTCCTTCTTTAAACTATGGCTTCACGATCTTTCCTTTCACAATATCCAACACTTTATTCTTAGCAAGGATGAGGTCAATCCTTGTCTTCCATGCTCTAAAGTTAGAGGCTCCATCTAGCTTGTTCTTAGACTTCATAGAGTTCATCATGGCTTGCTTGACTTGGTCAAACCCTAGATTTGACTAGAAATTCAAACTTCACGTCTTGGCCTTCTGAGAGTACCAGAAGATGCGTTGGGCTAGGGTGCACTGATCTATCTGGAGATTAGGTAAATCTCCTCACTTAAGGTGCCTCGACAAGAGGTTTAGGGTTTCTACAACTGCTACTGCTGGTAACTCTAGCTGCAGTGCTTTTGGAAACTGCTCCTGCTAGTAACCCTAGCGGCAGTACCTCAACGAGCTTAATATCTAGTGGCTATGTTTCCTTCTAGCATTTTAGGCTGATTGAAGGGGTGTGGGCCCATAACCTGTTAGAATATAGAAGATGGTGTGCTTGTTTTACCATTGACGATACCTTCATCACCCAACCATAGGTCGAACCCTCCCTCCGAGCACCTTAACCTTGACTGAGAATTACTCCGGAAGCAAACCCTAGGCTAGATAGCCAAACAAAGAGTAGCGCATCACAAAAGCTGATCAGATAGTCCCAAACCCTAGCCAAGAGATATTCAAGCCAAAACTGAGATCTTGTTGTTGTTGCAACTGCACCAGTTCTTCCTCCAAACCTGTGCACAAGACTGCAACTGCAGTGCGCACCAAACTGCAGAACTACAATTCTGAGATGTGACAAATGAGAATTGGCGCCCTGTATTTATAGTGGTTCTGCCAGTTTTGTTGGGGCCGACTTCTCCTTCTGGATAAGTATCTGTTCAGTATATTATTATTATTTATGGTTGAATTCTTCTCTTGGAGGCTAATAGCCTAATATAAATTATCTTCTTGAGCTGACAAGGCTTCTAGGGTTATTAGCCAACTCATTAGGGTTTCTCTTGCTTCCCGGAGTCTTCTATTCTTGCCAGGTTCACACGTGGAGGTAAATACCTCCCGCAGCTACCATAATATTAACAAGGGGTACTTGTTCTTTATGGTTGTCTTATTGAGTTGTCTCTAATCTATGCACAGTCAAAGTGTGTCATCTTTATTTTTCACAAACAAGATGGGCGCTCCCCAAGGATATACACTGGGTTGGATGTATCATTTTTCCAGCATCTCCTTTAGCAGTAGCTTGAGCTCAAACAGCTCCAGCATGCTCATCCTATATGGCATTCTAGATGACGGTACTGCTCCTACTGTAAGCTCTATTGAGAAATCAATATCCCTTCTTGAAGGTAGACCTGGTACTTCTTCGAGGAACACGTCCTTGTATTCTCTTAATATGGGGTGGTCTTATAGGTTTGGTTTGTCATCCTCAATGGATTCCAACACCTGTATTGCATATAAGGAACACCCTTTTCTGCAATACTTCTTCATTTGAAGGGTCGATATTTGTCTCACTAAGGCAAGCTTCTGAATCCCTTGGAGGGTCATCGTCCTCCCTTCTTTGTTTACACATTCTAAAGTTTTATGATAACAGTCCACTTTAGTTTTATAAGCATCCAACCAATCCATACCAATCAACAAGTCATACGAACCCAGGGGAATTACGTTAAGGGTTTCTCGAGTGGGCAATCCACCCATGATGAATTGACAGGCTGGTATGGCCTCTGCCACCTTTCTTTTGGTCCCAGTGGCTAATTGCACCAACCATAGTTTAACATGTCTAATTGGTTGCAGTTTACACTTATCAACAGCCTGAGGGGACACATAACTCAAATTAGAACCTGGACCAATTAAATTAGAAACTATATGATTGGCGATCATACCTTCCAGTTCCACTGCTGAAGATTGGTGGTCAGCTTGATTATTTTCCAAGGTTGCATAGATTTGTGGCATGCTCCTAGCCACATCATTGACGGTGGTAGCTTCTTAGATATTGTAGACTCTCTTATTGTTATGTTGTCTTTGTGGGAAGTCCTTCAATTTATGATCTTCTCCACAACCCCAGCATTTTAAGGGTTCCTTCTTGAGGTTATCGGTGTTTGTTGGGACTGTCTTAAAAGGTTTATTTCCACTTTGAGAGGGGAAATTTTGTTGATATACACTTCTAGTATGAAGGCTCCCTCTTGAATATTTTCCATAGTTCTTAAATCTTGAGGATTTAAACCCTTTCTTCTGGAATCTCGAACTATTCTTCTTCTTCCAGTCCTCGTGGGGTCTTGTCTTACTCCAAAATTGTTCATAACAATACCTCGCCTTCCGGATAGCTTCTTCTAAGGTATTTGGTTCGTCGAACTCAATCCTATAATGGTAGGTCTAAGGTAACCCACTAATGAATCGCTGCATTTTTTATTTTTCGTCTTTTATGTAGGTTACATACCTCAGTAGTTCAAGGAATTTATTGACAAATTCATCTATGGTGAGCTGCCCCAGCCGGAGCTCATAGAATTCCTTATTTTTCCAATCCATGTATTTTTCTGACAGATACTGCTTCCAGAAGTATTTCTCAAACTGTTTCCATGACAAGTCCTTCTCAAACTGGACTCCTTTCACATTCCTAAGGTCTTCCCACCACATGGAAGCCTTTCCATTCAGGTTGAAGATGGTTATTCGAGCCTTCAAGTTTTCAGAGTAGTCATGGACTCTGAAATACTTCTTTTAACCAAGAATCCAAGCTTCCGCATATTCTCCCTTCTTAATATCTCCATCGAAAGAGGGTGGTTTGTCTTTCTTGAAATCTTCAGGACTATGGGTTTTGGAACGCTTCTATTTCTTTCCTTTCCTGTGAGATGTGAGCTGGCCTTGCTACTAGAAGATCGTTCGGAGTTGTCAACTTACTTTCCAGAGGACTCTCCCGATGAGTGTCCCCTGCCTCCAGGTTGTACCTTCTTCACGATACTTCTCCAAGTGAGGTCACTTAGGGAGTCATGTTTTCAGATCTCAGGTGGACTCTGACTTCTCTTCTCGTGTCATCGGTCCACATGATTGGTTGTGGGTTCATGCTGCAATTGCCTCTGTATGTCGGATAAGCTCTATAGTAAGACTGTGTTAATTTATGTTTGTTTCTCTTGCTCCTTTATCAATCTCTCGTTGTCGGCCTTGAAACTCTGTAACTTGGCCCTAAGGCTCCTTACAGTTTCATCCATATCTACAGGGGTTTCCACCGCCCTCCTTTCGTTAGATTCTTTGTCTCTATTGTGGGAGCCATCCCCCACTTCGTGACACATCACCATCCTTTAGTCTTGGAGTTTTCCCGTGATTCATTAACTGCTCGAGTGTTGACAAAAACACGTATTGTTAGCTAACAGTATATCAGTTTATGAATAATACACGGTTCAATTTCTTAAATGCATACACATAGTAGAAAGTTTCACTCTTTTCTTTAATAACATTTTTAACTAGACTTTTAAGAAAGAGGCAAGGTAGGGTGTGACTCCTTTAAAAGTAATCCAAATATATTTTTTAAGTGACTCGTCCGTAATCCCAAGTAGGCCAAGTATTGTAACCATGCTCTGATACCATTTTTTCACACACCCACAACAGGGCATGAATAAATTTTGCTTTTTCTTAACTCTCTTTAGTTTGCCCTTTCTTTTGTTACAGGTTCTTTCAATCCGCGACTCTTTCTTGAGACCCTTTTTAAGGGTTTGAGAAACATGTGATAGCTTTCCATTCTAGCCCCTTCCTTCATATGTCCTCAAGATTTGACCACACTCTCCCGCGATCCAACTGTCCTGATCTCCTCTCTCGCGAATCAGGATTTCGTGTTTCGCGACTTTGGAGGTCGGCTGACCTATGTTTCCCCTATTCTCGATTTCTCGATATTCTCTTTCTATATGAACAGTCTGGATCCCTCCTTCGATCAATGGCTGTGATCCTTTCACGAACTCGGACTTCACGAGTTGCGAGTCAGCGAAACGTTGGCTTCTCACCACACGTCCCTTCTCGATGGATAGCTAGGATCAAATTGCGACTTTACGTATCGGGTATTTGGATGTGAGTCAACCCTGACTCTTATGATCCCCAAACTCCTGACGGTGTTAGATCAACATTCCATGATCTCTCGTGATTCGATGGTACAGATCATTTCTCACGAATCGGGTCTTTCCCAATCCATGATTTCTTGTAATTTTCCTGAGTCAAATCAATGGTCTACAATCCTTCGTGATCTAACGGTTGTGATCAAATTGCGAGTTCGTGTTTCGCAAGTCATCACAACTCTTGCCTTTGAATTTCCCAATGTGTGATTCAGGGAAATGTTGATCTTCTTCCACGTGTCCTTCTCAGAACCAATAGCTAGGATCGGCTCCACTCTTTTCCTTGCGAATCTTTCGAAGTCTGAATCCTCGAACTCTCGGATCTGTTGCCATCTGTCTACCCTGACGATGGATGGTTCCGATGATTTAGGAACTTCGGGACTTGTCAAAGTCCATTCTCCCGTATACTTTCGAAGGGTTTAACTCTCATGAACTTGTCCTGGATCCAACAGTTGTTGGTCCTCGCACTTTGGTCTGACGGCCCAAATCAGATCTCCTCCTGCGTGCTCTTCTAATTGTCTGCATGAATTCCCATGGTCCAGATCTCTCATAGTGCTTGATCCAATGGTCATTGTTGTTGCTCCTGTTGAGCTTTCACTTTCTTCCTTGACTTGGAAGATTTCAAATGTTCTGAAGGCCTCGGCCCTCAATCTACCTCATGTGAGCCCTGATATATGGGTCTCTACTTCCGCTTTCCTTCCGGAGCTTACAAACTTAAAACAAGTTCACCTCTTGGACCTCATATGTGCTCTTAAAAAGTGCTTATCTCTTCTAAGCTTGGTTCTTAGGGGATTTTGAATTCCCACATACTCTTGTGTTAATATGCTCATGTCATATCAGTGTTCCATGACCTTCCTTGACACAATGGTCCAGTTCACATCGCAACTTCAGGTTTCGAAAGTTTATTCGTGCCAACGTGCGAATCTCCCGATGTGTGAATCCCCAATCTCGCCAATATGACGGTCGAGGAGGGTCCCAATAGATCCTTAGATCTAAGGTCCAGATCACATCGCAACTTTGGGTTTTGGGATTTTAGTCGTTCCAACGTCCAAACCTCTCTATATGCGAATTTGTGAAGACTGGAGGATTCAAGGCATTAAAGCATGCACCCCTTCTTCAAATCAAACGGTCGTGATAGATCGTGGGTTCTCGTGAACGAACATCATCCATTCATCTTCTAAACGAAAGGATATTCCCTTTCGATACTTGAACCTCACTATTATTCCTAAGCTTTGTTAGCTCTGAAGGACTTAAGAGTTTTGCATTCTTTCTTTTGAACATACCACTTGGAAGCGTTCTTCTGCGCACTCTTTACATTCATTCCTCAAATCTAGGACTTAAGATGGTCTTGGTCTCTGGCCACCTTGCAGAGACTCGGTGAATACCTACACTACCTCTCCTGAACTTATTACACTCTGTCCTCATAGTGATTGTGGGGTTCAACCTCTGCAATCAGGGAAGTACTCACGCGACTCTAGGATGGTGAAGAAATTATTTGGGAAAGTGCTTCTAAGGAATTAAACTAGAGCATAAGGAAATCAAGCAGATATGAAAGTTCTCAAGGAACGAATGCATACTTCTAACTTAATCATTCAATACAGAAAGCATTATAGGCATATAAATACAATCCATGTATTCATTATTTCCAATTAAAAGCACAAGGCATAAAAACACTTATCAGAACCATAAGGCATGATGCGACTGCTGAGAGGGGTGCTCTTTTCCACCAAACCATAGGCTCAGTCACTCCCAATTGATTTATCGTTGGCCACCCCCGAGCTTAGGCCACGATGCTTTGAGATTCAATCTCTCACTTCCATGTCAATGGTAGTTAGGGACAAAGGTTACTCTCCTTCTCCCTATACAGGAATAGATGAGGACGAAGGTTACTCTCCTTCTCCTGACTCAATCTCTATTCTATGTGATCAGAACTCACTTTCTCTTTCAATCCTTCCTCATACCCGAGAGTTTCCAATCTCGTCTCTGCATTCTTCGCAGGCCCTCCCCCTGCCCGCACCACACTTCCTTTCTTGCCTTCCTCGGCAAGATTGCATGTGGCTCAAACTCCCAGTCAGTGGTTAGGTTCGTAAGCCTTATAGATGGGCGATCTGCCCCATCCCCTCATTAAATATTGAGGAGGCCGTCCCACCTACCAGCCTGACTGTAATTCATTTCGGGTTAGAGGGTTGTTATGATCTTGAGAAATTAAAACCAGCATAGTACTAGTTTGGTGGAGGTTAACGCAACCATTCCGGGTCCCCTCTGCCATCTTTTCATTAGCAATCGTGGTCTCTCTTAGCACATCCCCTTCTCAGTAGTCATGCAACATGTTTCCATTATCTATTAAAATAACAGGATTTACATTGATCGACCTTCATACAAAGGTCCACCAAATCAAACATTCACACTTTGAGTTTGCCATAGTTCTTGGCCAATAAAGTTATATTTACAGATTAGTGGAAATGGGGTGTTACAATCTCCATACCCAAAATATACCTTGTTACTCCTAGATATTTCATATTGAACATCCTAGCCATCTAAGCCTTTAACCGATTGATATCAATTATGATTTTTCTTGCTAAAAGCATATAGTTAACATACAATACTAAGATAATGAATATGCCATTATTCAATTTCTTAAAGTAGACACAATGATCATACTCACTCCTTGTATAATTTTGTCTCACCATGAAAGAGTCAAATTTATTGTACCGTTGTTTGGGCGACTGCCTCGGACCATACAATGATTTATTGAGCCTTCAAACAAATTTCTTGTTGTGATTCTGAATGAACCCTTCAGGTTGTTCCACGTAGATCTCCTCATCCAAATCTCCATGTAAGAAAGAAGTATCGACATCTAGCTGCTCCAACTCCAAATCAAGTAAAGCAACCAATGCTAACACACTTCGAATTGAAACAATATTAAAAACTGGTGAAAAAATCTCATGAAAGTCAATACCTTCTTTCTGAGAATATCCTTTCACAACCAGCCTTGCATTGTACCTTTCCACTTTATCATCAACACCCTTCTTCAGCTTGTAGAAACACTTGCAACCTACAGTTTTCCTATCTCTTGGAAGTTCTACCAGGTCCCATGTGGAATTCCTCTCTAATTCCTTCATTTCATCCTTCGTTGCTTCTTTCCATTTATCACTGTTAGAACCCTTCACAGCTTCTTGATAGCATGAAGGTTCATCATCATTAGTACTTAAAGAAACTGGCAAAACAAAATCATCATACCTTCTTGGAGGATTTCTAACCCACATAGACCTCCTTAGGGAAGTTTGTGGCTCATCCACATTATGTTGATTGTTATCATAAACCATGTCTTCCTCTGTAGGAAAATATTCATGAACATCTTCAGAAACTTGTTCATGTTCACTTTCATCCGTATTTGAATTGTTTTCGAACTGAATCTATTGATACTTAGGTACTTCTTCCTATTTCATTTGAACATCTACATCTGATTTGATGAGAGATGATTCATCAAATATTACATCTTTGTTAATGGTGATATTGTGGGCAGTAGGATCCCACAACCTGTACCCCTTAATACCATCACCATATCCAACAAAGATAAACCTTTTTTATTTTGGATCTAATTTGGAACGTTGATGTTTCAGAATTAGAGCATAGGCTTCACAACCAAAAACTTTAAGATTAGAATAATTACAAGGGTGACCTTTCCATACCTCTTCAAGAATTTTTCACTCTATTGATGTTGATGGTGATCGATTCACCAGATAACAAGTTGTAGTTATTGCTTCTTCCCACAGTTCCTGTTGCAAGTTGGCATTACTTAGCATACTCCTTGCTCTTTCTAGAAGAGTTATGTTCATGCGTTCAGCAACTCCATTCTGCTGAGGAGTATAAGCAGTGGTTTTATGCCTATAAATCCCAAACTCCTTGCAATATTTTTCAAATTCCATTGACGTAAATTCACCACCGTTATCAGTTCTTAAACATTTAATTGACCTACCAATGCTCTTTTCTACCAAATCTCTAAACTGCTTGAAAATAGTAAATACATCAGCTTTTCTTTTTAACATATAGATCCAAACCTTCCTAGAGAAATCATCTATAAAAGTTACAAAATATGATGACCCTCCATACTAAATAGTAGGGGATGGTCCCCAAACATCAGAATGGATATAGTCAAGGATTCCCTCACTAGTGTGTCTTCCGGTTTTAAATTTTTGCCTATTATGTTTTCCATAGATACAGTGCTTGCAGAAATCTAATTTTAAATACATTAGACTAGGAAGTAACTTGCAATCAGATAATACCTTCAATCCTTGTTCTCTCATATGGCCTAACTGTTGATTCCACAGTCGAACAGAATCGTTGTCGTTCTTAGATATTGTTGTCGCGTGATCTGACTCAGTTCTTCCTTCTAACAGAAACAGGTTACCAACCTTCTTCGCTTTCATAACCAGTAGGATTCCTTTGTAGACTTTCATAACTCCACCTTGAACAATACTCTTATATCCTCCAGTGTCTAAGACTCCCAAAGAAATTAGGTTCTTCCTAAGCTCAGGCACATGTCTCACATCAGTTAATATTTTAACAATTCCATCAAACATCTTAATTTGAATTCTACCAATTCCCACAACTTTACACAAGATATCATTTCCCATGTAAACTATTCCATCATCTATAGACTGGTAAGTAACAAACCAGTGTCTATGAAGACACATGTGATTTGTAGCACCGGAATCTAATAACCACTATTGATCATGACGCGAACCAATACTAATTAATAAAACTTCATCATTCATACCTAAACTTGTTGCTGAACCTGTTTCAATTGTGTTCGCTTCCTTCATTTATTTTGGAGGGTTGTCTTTGGAGGCTTGTTGTCGCTTCCAACAGCCCTTCTTCAGGTGTCCCAATTTGCCACAAAACCAGCACTTAAGCTTGCTCTTTTTTCCCTTCGACTTTGACTAAGAGAAATCCCTCTTACCCTGTCCTCTTTCTTTAGCTCTACCTCTAACCATCATCACCTTCGATGTATAGGTTTTTGAATTGGTTTTCTTCCTTGTGTCCTTAGACAGCAGTGCTCCAACAATAACATCAAACTCAATACTTTTTTTTGTGCTGAAACTAATAGAGGTAACAAAGTGATCCCATGACATGGGCAAAGAACAAAATAATGTAATTGCCTTGTCTTCATAATCAAATTTTACTCCCATGCTAGTCAACTCAACTAAGATATTATTAAAAGTATTTAAATGATCAGATATTTTCATACCTTCCTTCATGTGCAAACTGTACAATTTTTGTTTCAGGAAGATCTTGTTCGTCAAGGATTTCGTCATATATAGGCTTTACAGCTTCATCCATAAACCGATTGTTGTCTTCTCCGCAACAATGCTAAACAGAACATTGTCGTCCAAACACAAGCGTATGGCACTTAGTGCTCTCGCATCGATATCATCCCAGTCTTCATCTATTATGGTTGCGGGTTTCTTTTCTTTTCCCAAAATCATCTTCACCACACCTTGTTGCACGAGCAGATCGTGCATCTTAACCTTCTAGATCTCAAAATTGTTCTTGCCATTGAACTTCTCGATTTTGAATTTTGCGCTCTGAGTTCTCGCCATCTCTTCGATCGTTGCACCTGACAAGAGGAATGGAACGCGATGAGTAAATCTCAAAGAGATCGTTGTTGATTAGAGCATTGATGATTTCCACGAAATTCCAAAAAACTGCCTTTTTCTTTTGATAATGCTCAGAATTTAAAAAAAAAAAAAATAACAAAAAATCAAGGAGCTTCTCATGAAATACTGAGTAACCCACGTATCCGACAAATACGCGATCTCACCATGATATTAAACAAGTTTCCTTTGCAGAATTGAATGGCAGATCAGATCTTTCCAATTCTCCCTAGAAGGTATAGAATACCATACGAATATTTCTTTGGACACTTTATAAATTTTCGGTGTTCCCTTCCTCGCTTAGACCAGCACGATTTCTTGTTCCCTTCCTCACTTAGACCGACGCGATTTCTAATGTGAGAAAAAACATAACAAGAAAAAAAAAATCGGTGCCCCCTTTAATACTATAGTCCAGCATTGAATTGGAAAATCACAAAGAACACAAGGTTACCCTAAATCGGCGCTCCCTCCATGCATAGACCCTCGCGCTAATGCAGAAGTCGGCACTCCCATGGGCATCCCCAGCAAGGCATGTGTCCTTCTCTCTCCATCAAATCAGTGGTTCATCCAGCAAGGTGTGCGTCCATCTCCCTCCATCAAATCGGCAACTCATCCATCAAGACACTTCTCCATAGCCAAATTGCTCTCCCCGAGCTCTGATACCATTTTTTAATCTTGCAGCCACCATTAATGAGCTAATATGTAGTGGATTAATACAGAAAACAGATCAAACATTTGACATGAGGATTTACGTGGTTCACCCAAGATTTGGGCTACGTCCACCAAACGAAGGCATAGGTTGTCTTATTATTCATATCAAGGATATTTACAGCAGCTTCACTCATACATCTCTCTCATCCTCTACGAGCATACACAAATTTATAACAATTTACACAAGAAACCAATTCATTGAATGCACTCTTATCCTTTGTCTCATTTAGTTACAACCAATTTGAAATAATACGATCTAAAAAACTATTCTTGGGAATTCGTTGTCACCAAATTCCAACAAAAAGGTCAAGCAAGAAATTCAACAAATCAAATTGTAGAAAATAATAAATAAATATTTTCATTAAGTGTATGGATATTGTGATTCCACTTAGATTTACATATTATTCCTTATAGATTGAAATTCTGAAACAACTACTACATAGATTCCAGAATCTCACTTACGTGTTAATACGCTCGAGCGTCTCTCAACCTCCACAAGTATACTACAAATAGTGGTATTGTGGAGCTCGGTGAAGGAAATACATATGATAAGTATTTAATGCACCTATTGTACCTTATAGGTGGTGAGCTATCCAAGGTGGCATCAATCAAGTATACAACTGTGAACAACATTTGGTAAGAATATTGTGCAGAAAAAAAAAATCAAGGGCATGATGCCTACATTGTAATGGGGGTAGCAATAATCAATCTTAATCAATATGATATCCAACAACTTACCAAAAAAATAATATTCTAGGCCTTGGTTAGCTCAGAGCACATTTCTAACCACATTTAATGATTTTTACAACATCCATTATTATTTTTCATGTGTTTATTTGCTCCAAAACTTAGGAAATACTTTGTTATTTCTCACTTGATTTCCTTAAAGTTTACTTGTGATACAAAGGACTGAGTTGTTCCAATATGGTTGTGTTCTTTCACGTAAAGGAAATCAAGATAATAATCACTGACACTCAAAAAAAATTGGGTTCCAAGGGGGTTTCTAGTAGTTGCATTACCATTGTTGTTTTTAACCCTAAATCTTATAATCTACTTATTTATTTTTCAATCTACATACTATTGTATCTTTTTAGTCTTTGAAATTTTGTAGAAATTTGACTTTTCAAATTGGATATAATTTTACCCCTAATTTGGGTCTTTAACCCATGGTTGTATAGTAGTACGTGAGAGGTGAAACCATATTCTATTGCTTATGATAACCTATTGTTGTAATGACATTATTGTTGTTGTTCTTTGTAAGGGTGATTCCACAGGCTATATATTGGTGTTCAAAAACATTGTAGAAGAATATTCTAGGTTTGACATCCCTATGGACAATTCCAAGCTTATGAAGGTATTGCAAATCCACAACTAGTTGTATTGTTATTGTTAATATGGATTTCATTCCTTAACATGATTTCTTGAGCCAAGTTACCATTCTCATAGAAGGGAAAGAAAAACATGTAATTCATGGATCTTATATTCCTTGCCACCAAATTTTCTATGCTAGGATGATCCAACTTGCATAAAATTTGCAATTCTTTATGAAAATGGTCAATATATTATAGATATGATAAAATGAGGTTCTTTTCTACCACTTTGTCTCATCCCAAACCCATAAATGTATTGCACTATCTTAAACAAACCCACTCCAAATTCATTCCTACTACCACTGCAAACACAGGTTAAGAAGAGTCGAAAAACTCATGGGTGAGCTATATTTTCACTTGTAGTGGCTCAGGATCTACTATAGAGAAACATTCTCTAGGACATGAGCCAAGAATTAAATTTGGGAGTGCAAAAACCCTCTTAGCTAATCGATCTGGCCCACAAGAGTTACATGATCAAAGATCAACTGCCACTAGATTCTCCTTGAGTTATATGCATGCTTGATATGTATGAGAACGTACACCACTTTTGAGGTTTGTGTGGTATCAAATATAAGATATATTTGTATCATGACTCGTTTGACGTGCGTGGAAGTGTTTATTTGAAAATGGCAGGTTCATCGCCCAACCACCTCCCCAACACAGATCCCAAGGAAAATATTATTCTATTTTTCTTCTGATATAGACTCACCCTACTTACAAATGAAATAATTTGAGCAATGATCTAGGTGGAAGATACACCTATCACTTAGGTTTCACCAAGAATTAAAGTTGGGAGTGAAAAAACCCTCTTAGCTAATCGATCTGGCCCACTAGAGTTACATGATCAAAGATCAACTGCCACTAGATTATCGTTGAGTTATATGCATGCTTGATATGTATGAGAACGTACACCACTTTTGAGGTTTGTCTGGTATCAAATATAAGATATATTTGTATCATGAATCATTTGACGTGCATGGAAGTTTTTATTTGAAAATGGCAAGTTCATCGCCCAACCACCTCCCCAACACAGATCCCAAGGAAAAGATCATTGTATTTTTTTTCTGATCTAGACTCACCCTACTTACAAATGAAATAATTTGAGCAGTGATATAGGTGGAAGATACACCTATCACTTAGGTTTCCTAGTCACTCAAAACCTAACCATTAGGTTCATTATGCCCAACTCTCATGCACATAAGAATTATTACCTGGCTCACCCATGCTACAACATCTAAATAGGTCATGATACATGTGGGCATTAGAGGATATATGCTAGTCTTCTTTAAGGATGCCTAGATAGGGTGTATACCATTACAAGTGTAGAATGGAATAAGATAAATGTATCATCATCCAAGGAAGATTCCCCAAAGCACCCGAGCTAGGTTGAGAGCATGATAATTTTCACTTTGATACACATGGTGTTAGATATGTTCAGAGAAAGGGTACACATTATCTCCAATATAGAAACATATTTTAGTCTCTTTTGTCACTAGGGTTCATGGTCAGAAATGTTGATTAAAAAAAAAAAACTAGGTCTCCCCACATGTTAAGTTTCACACTTAGATCATGGAAACAAAGAGAAAATGTGTGGGATCGCTCTTCTCAAGCTAGTATTCACACACTATGTTTTGACCGCAAAGAAGAGTTTGTGGGGTGTCCCTTATCTAGATAGGGTTCATGTTCTATGTTTGGACAACAAAGAGAAACTGTGTAGGCTCTCTCCAAGTGAATATTGTTCACACTCAACATTCTAGCAGCAAATAGCAATTCATGGGGCTCTCCTTAAGCTAGGGTTTGCACCCAACATTTAAGAAACAGATAAAAATGCATGGGAAACAAATAGATGACCATCGATAGCTTAAACATGCCCAAAGAAATAAATGTGCAATGAGCTACTCATCACCCATAATGATTATAAATGAGATGCATTGCATAAATTAATAGATTACTAGCAATTTTAATAAAACTACACAAGTGAATTTAAACCAATCATTTTCTCAGCACATAGAGGAAAAATGAAACACTTGTGATATAATATTTTTTACCCTGGAAACCAAAATGGGATAACCAACATTCAATTGGCTTCGACCAATATTTTATTATTTAGTAATGGGAATGATTATAGGCTCTCTAGTTCAACTTGGTGCTTCTCAATGAAGTCCCGAAAACATCCTCTTCCTTTCCTCCCAAAGAACCATTTCTTTGTCTCCAAGAACTATCATATAGGAAGCAGGCTCAGCTGAGGGGATAAGTGGAAGGTAAAGCATCCCCAACCGTTCATCTTCCCCAAGTTCATCTCTCTTTCTTTTTTTTTTCTTTTTTTTCTTTTATGCATAGAGAGAGGGTCTGTGAAACTGTCCTTTTTTATACATTTCTTTTTTTTCTTTTCCTTTTATAGTCATTTTTTGTCATAACATCACGTTTGATGTGCTTTCCTTAGGTTTTGATTGAGTGCAAGTGTGGAAAATGGTCATGATGATATGGGACCATTCATGCCAACAAGCAATTCCCTTATTTATCCAAATCCTTGAACATTACCCATGTTGATCCTCATAAAATCATGCGCCTTAGCCAATTATTTCTTGCTTAGATCCAATTCGGATCACACCTCCCCATTTGGATGATTTTGGTCCTCAAAAGCTACCAAGGATAGATGAGGGAACCTAATTGCAATATGGTTCCTCTCATACCATTTCACCTTCTTTGGATTTTTTCCTTTGAGACTAACCTGTCACATCTCTTGTCATCCTCTATGGTTTATTTGATCCTTGTATTACAGGAATATATCTTCTTTTGAATATTCCATAGGGTGTGTCACCGAGTCTTCAACAGGTAGGAGAACCTATTGATCCGGATTTATGAGCAAAATGAAATGACTACAGATTATTAACAGGTTCTTAACACAAAATAACAGAGATACAGTAAAACTGGTTTTATATTCAATAAGGAAATAAGTTGAAATTGTAAAATGCAGTAGAAACAAGCTTGTTGGAATGGTGGCGGTTTATCTTTGAGAAGAGATGTGACGGTTGCACTCATTTGCCAAAAGATGATTACAATGAGGCTCTAAAGGTATTTTTACAATAAACAGGAAGTCCAAAAACCCTAGACATCCAAAAACCTAACCCTTGGAGATGAAGCGCCAAAAATCATGTGGGCCCCGTTTAGGTAAGTTAGTACATCAACTTCCCAGGATCGTAACTTTTGCATACGATCTCCATTTTAAGCGTATGATAGCCCATTGGAAAGGTATCATCGAGGAGATTCATTTTGGGGGAAATATGGAGGAAACTTCCATATTTCAACCCATTTTCCCAAAAAACATCGTTTAGGGCCTCAAAATTGCTCCGGAAGTGAAAAAATGCTAAAAATAGTAAATTACCAAAATTGCCAAAAAACTGTTTTGAGCCAGTTGGAAAAGGTGGGTGGCCACTAATATCCACCTAGATCAATACTCCCCCCTTAGGAAGAAATGGTCTCCATTGCGTTGAGTTCCCCCATCAGATGAGGAAATTTCTATTGAATTTGGCCCCGGGTGAGCCACTTGCCTTGGTGCAGAAGCTGCCCTGCTTTGACGACTCGGTAAATCTGGATCCTTTGTTGTCAAGTGCCCTTGATCTGTGTGTCCAAAATATGATCACTGAATGCTTGTTTTATGCAGTTGGGGTTGAGCTCTATTGGTGTCAGTTGTTCTGCTACTTCTGAGGTGTCCAATAATGGTGGGAAATAAGGGCGAAGGAGATCCACGTTGAACATTGGGTGCAGGCCAAGGAAAGGAGGAATGTTGAGCTCAAAAGCATTATCCCCCATAGCCTTGGTGATGGTTTACGGCCCATAACGGAGTGGGTGAATCTTCTGATGGGGTCTTGTAAGGCGTTATTTCTGCAAGTACAACCAAACTTTGTCGCCCACCTTAAACTTATGTGGCACTCGATGTTGATCATGGTGTTGCTTATACTTGTCATTCGATCATTGTAGGATATCCTGAACCTATTGGTGGATGTGTTGGATCCGATCAATGAATCGAGTGGCTTTGCCAGCTTCAGTTGGAGCAGGAGATGAGTCGGTCGAGGTGACCGCAAGGGGAAGTGAAACATCTATGGGACCCAATGGTTGGAATCCCAACCCCACCTAAAAGGGGTTGTGGTGGGTTGAGCTATGCAGGGCTCGGTTGTAGCTATGTTGGACATAGGGAAGGCTCTCATCCCATGTGTGAGGGTGTTTGGAATTATACATGCGAAGGATATACACAATCAGTTGATTTACGACCTCAGTTTGGCCATCTGTCTGGGGGTGGAAGGTCATGGATTTGGTGAGCTTGGTGTCCAACAGTGACTAGAGGCTCAACCAAGATGTTAAGAGAAATTGACTATCCCAATCTGAGACAATGGTTTGTGGGATTCCAAAATGTACCCAGACTCGTTCAAAGAAGATCTTGGCAGTGGCCTCTGTTGTGATGCTCTTTTTGTAGGCAACCAGAATCGCCATCTTAGAAAAGAAATCAACAACCACAAAAACACAATCATTTCCCCACTTGGTGGATGGGAGGCTCGACATGCAGTCCATTGAGATGGATTCCCATGGCCTGTCAGGAGTATGAAGTGGGGTGTATAGGCCCTGTTTATTAGCGGTTGTTTTAGCAATAGCGCAAGCAGTGCAGGACCTTATATACTTGTTGACCTCCTATCGAAGTTTCAGCCAGTAGAAATGTTTATGTAGCATCGCCACTGTCTTTTCGACGCCGAAGTGTCCTGCCACCCTACTGTAGTGTGCTTCCCAGATTAGCTTCGCTCGCTCTCTTGATGGAACAAATATATTTCCCATACAACACAACAACCCATCCTGAAGATGGAAATTATCAACAACTATGTATTACCCAACATTTGGTAGGTGGTAGCGAAGTCTAGGTATGTCTCATAGAGTTGGGGCCATCCAGAGGTCTCATGGCCACAAGAGTCTAGTACCATGGTGAGTGTCGCGACTAGCGGTCTGCTGAGGCAATCAGCGACGCGATTGGTGCTTCATGTTTTATACTTGATGTTGGGGTGGAATTGTTTCAAGTACGTGGACCACTTTTGATGGCGGTCATTCTGCAATTTTTCTTGTGTCTGCATGAACTGCAGTAGCTAATGATCAGTGTGGATGACTGTCTCCTTTACAAGAATGTAATGTCTCCACTGGCGGCAGGCTTGCACAATGGAGTAAATTTCTTTGTCGTAAGTAGGGTACTTACGGACAGCATATGATAGTGTCTCACTATGATAGGCCACAGGGTGGTCGTGTTGAGTGAGAACGGCGCCCACAGCATAATCTAAAGCATATGTCTCGATCTAAAAGGGTTGTTGCAGGTATGGTAGTGAAAGTACTGGGGTTGAGCACAAGTGCTACTTAAAATCTTTGAATGCTTGTTGTTGGGACCGGCCCCACGCAAATTCCCCCTTACCACCACCCCTAGTTATTTGGCTGAGAGCCCATGCAATATGGGAGAATCCCAACACGAACCTGTGGTAGAAATTGACAAGGCCCAAGAAGATTTGAAGCTTAGTGAGCGTGGTTGGGGTTGGCCAGTCATGGATGACTTGGATCTTGGTTGGATCCACATGTACGCCATGTTGATCAATGATGTAGCCCAGGTAATGGACCCTGTACATGCCGAAGGAGCATTTTTCCAAGTTGGCGTATAGCTTGTGCTGCCGCAGGGTGTGCCCTGCAGAATATGTTGCAACTGTTCGGCCCAAGTCTTGTTGTAAATGAGAATTTTATCCAGATACACAACTACAAAAGTATTGATGAATGGTCGCAGGATATCATCCATCATCCTCATGAAAGTGGTTGGAGCATTTTTCAAACCAATGGGCATGACCAACCATTCAAAAAGGCCTTCCTTTGACTTGAAGGCGGTCTTCCATACATCTTTCTGTTCTATCAAAACCTGGTGGTAGCCAGACTTCAGATCAATCTTACTGAAGTATTTGGTCCCCGTGAGTTGATCAAGGAGGTCGTTAGTTCGGGGAATCGGGTACCAGTTTCTGACTGTGATTTTATTCAAAGCCCAATAATCAATGCAGAGTTGCCAGGTTCCATCTTTCTTCTATATCGGCACGATTGGGCTCCCGCAAGCTGATGAGTTGGGATGGATGTGCCCCTTGTGGAGAATTTCTTGGATCTGTCGCTTGATTTCCTCATTATCTAACAAAGAGCAGAGATAGACTGGCCCATTGGGCAGCGGTGCACCAGGGGTCAGATCAATGGGTTGCTTGACTTTGCAGTGCAGAGGTACCCCAATAGGTGAGGAGAAGATATCCGAGTATTCTTCCATGACCTTATCTACTTGATTCTATTGTGTGGAGAGGTCGGTCACAGAGGCCCTGGATGTGGCTATGATCTTTCTCTTATTCTGAGAGAGAATCATGAAGAAGACAAACTTCCTCGTCTGAGAGATGGCCTTCCTTCATTTCTTAGAAGATATCAAGGAAATATCACTAGGGGGGACTGCCTCGAGTATCCTGTACAATTTCCTGTTCAAAGTAATAATAACACTACAAGGCCTAGACTCATATACAGCATGATGTTTCCATAAATAAGGTTGGCCCAAAAGAACATCACAAAATTCGAGAGGAGCAACATCACACAATACCTCGCCTTTAAAGGGATTGATGTCATACGACAGTCGGCACTGTTGGTTGATGCGGAGATCTCTTCCTTGGCGGAGCCATCCAATGGTGTAGGGTTGTGGGTGCAGCATTTTTAGAAAGGCCAGCCGCTTGATGACCTTTGCTGATATGAGGTTCTTCTAGCTACCACTATCAACGATGAAGTGCAGCGGGGTGCCTTTTACCTGCATCTGTGAATGGAAGAGGTGTTCTCCTTATTCTGGATCATCTGGTTCACCAGGCTGGAGCTTGGTGATAGAAACGGTGGCACTGGGTTCCATGTCAATGATTCATCTTCCCCTTTCTGGTTCTGGCTCAGAGTTAGAACCTGCATCTGATTCAGAGGATTTCACTTTGGCCACCAACAACTGCTTTGAGCGGAAGTCAACAATGTTATGCCAAGGGATCTTATGGAAGTCGCACCACTTCCCGGTATCTTTCTTTGTCTTTCCGGTGTCCTTCTTTTCTTACGGCTTGGACTGGTTTTCCTGATACTATACATCTTTACTCTATCCTTTGTTCTGTGGGTTGGGGCCACCCTTTCCTAGCTTTTGTTGTGAGGGGTTCCCAGGCCCAAATTGTCGTGTCTTTGGTTTGAGCTTATGCTCGATTTTGACGGCATATCGGTAGGTTGCACCCAAGGATGAGATGTCTAGAAATTCCATTTTGGTTTGGATGTATCTATGTAGAGCACCAAGATACTTGAGCACCAGATGTTGCTCTGAATCTTTGATACCCAACTTGGTGCGCATTGTATGGAAGATATTTGTGAAATCAGGTAATCTTTGGTCTCTTTCTTTCCGCAGTGTCGTCCATTTGGTATGCAAGTCATCATAACTTTTGACAGGGTAGTATTGCTCCTTAATATCATCCCTAAAGGATTCCCAGGTGTTTGTGACTGTAAACAATGAGGTTTCCTTTGTTTCCTTTTGCTCACAGAAAGTTTCCCACCAATCTTTAAGATGGGGAATGGATTTGAGGAGCACAAAAGTAATCTTTTCTCTATTCGAAAAGTTATGGACAGAAAAATACCCTTCTAGTAGATTCAACAACTTGTCTACATCACCTGCGTCTATCTGAACTTCAAATATAGGAATATCGAAGTTTATTTGTACCTTGAAGGGGGCAGCGCCTCCGCTCGAAGAAGATGTGTCGCCTATTGATAGCAGCCAAAGGATTTGCGTGAAACTATCCATCATCTCGTTCCTCTGTTGCGTGAGGGCTTCCTCAATCAACAGTTTGAAAGGATCTCCTATCCCATCATCTTTCTTTTCTCCTTCCATGAGAGGCCACTTGGGCGTGCGAGATATTTTCTCCTCAAGAGAAACAAGCTCTAGACCCAACTCTTTGTACTCCGACCTCGTTGGGGACATGCATTAAGACGACAAGGAGCAGACCACTCTAATACCACTAATCCATATTTATGAGTAGAACGAAATGAATACAGATTATTAACATGTGCTTAACACAAAATAACAGAGATACAGTAAAAATGGTTTTATATTCAATAAGGAAATAAGCTGAAACTGTAAAATGCAGCGGAAACAAGCTTGCTGGAATGGTGGGGGCTTATCTCTGAGAAGATATGTGACGGTTGTGCTCATTCGCCGGAAGATGATTACAATGAGGCTCTAAAGGCCTTTTTACAATAAACAAGAATTTCAAAAACCCTATACATCCAAAAACCTAACCCTAGGAGATGAAGCGCCAAAAGTCATGTCGGCCCCGTTTAGGTAAGTTAGTACATCAACTTCTCGGGGTCGTACCTTTTGCAAACGATCTTCGTTTTACGCGTATGATAGCCCGTTGGAAAGGCACCGTCGAGGAGATTCATTTTGGGGGATATAAAAAAGTAACTTCCATATTGCAACCCATTTTCCCAAAAATCATCATTTAGGGACTCAAAACGGCTCTGAAAGTGAAAAACTGCTAAAAATAGTAAATTACCAAAATTGCCAGAAAACTGTTTTGAGTCAGTTGGAAAAGGTGGGTGGCCACTGATATCCACATGGATCACCTATTGTTCCTCCTCCTCTTGATCCAACATAAAGGGTTCAAATAATTTAAAATATTCCACATTCACCAGTGAGATGATCTTCATATATGGAGGAAGTCTTATCCTGAAATCACTCTCATTCACCTTTTCAATGATATCAAAAATTCCATATCCGAGAGGCTTGAGTTTCTTTTTCGTTCCACGTAATGGTTCCTTGCAGAGATATATCCGTACCTTGTCTCCAACATAGAATTTGTGATCCCCCCTATGTTATTCATGTTTATATTTGTACAGTTGTTGGCTCTTTTCAAGATTCTCTTGAACCCTTAGATGTATTTTCCCGATTTTTCCATGAATATGATCATCTTTTTTTGACCCCCCTATATCCTTGCTTCATCATGTTGCTTCCTATACACAATGTAGAATGGAGGAGGAGGAAAATATCCAAGACATGTCTCATAAGGAGACCTATTGGTAGAAGCATGGAGTGTTATGTTGTAAGAATGTTGGATGTATACCAACTGCTCGTCCCAAGTATTCAAATGTTTGCTATTGTGGCCTCTCAACAATTGTACCAATGTTCGATTAACAACATCAGTTTTTCCATCGGTCTAACGATGAAATGTTATGGAATACTTCAATTTGGTATCCATAATTTCCCAAAGTTATATCCAAAACCTGCCCAAAAACATGTTGTCTCAATCATATATGATGGAGGTTGACAACCCAAAGTGTACCCAGACATGGCTGAAAAATAGCTCAGCTACCTCTCGTCTGAATATTGTACTCTTTTGTGTTGGAGAAATTTCTATTTTCGACACACTAGTTCAGTGGGAGTTAACTGACTAGTTCTATTTTAGACTTTCAATTTTTACCATCATTATTATGCATGCATGCATTCCTAAGGAAAGCTAAATGTTTGATTGCTTTTCTTAATTATGGAATGTTTTGCCCTATATATGAGTGTATTCCACTCATTCATTGCATCATATTGATCATGATCTATGTATCAATCATCAGCTCATTGGAGTAGTGTGAATATATTTTCTCATTCTTCTATAATGAATCTCTCTTATTTTCTTGATAAAGATTTGTTTGTACTTGTTTTAGCTAGATCTCCTGTCAGGTTTCCATGAAACACTGACATGGTATCAGAGCTATGCTGCTTGGAGCAAGCCAAACATGCCAAAGAATAAGGAAAATCAGGGTTTCGACGAGCTAAATTCGTGGTCGTACCTTTCAGCAGTTATGCCTCCCAAAATATTACGTTTTTGAGTAAACAGCTTGTGTAGAAAGTAAATCGACCCATTTGGGAAGTGGGTTTTCAACCATTTATCAAGATTCATCGTTGTTTGCTCAGAAATTAAGCCTCAAGATAGCCTCCTGAAATAGATACGAATCTGTGGTCGTACCTTTCTACATTCATTGCTCCCAAAATATTATGTTTTTCGAGGAAACAGCTTGCAAAAAAAGTAAATCGACCCATTTTGGAAGTGGGTTTTCAACCGTTTGGCGAGATTCCTCACCGTTTTCTCAGAAAGTAAGTCGCAAGATCATCTCTTGAAACTGATACGAATTTTCACTTAAAGTGTAATTTCTGTCGTGATTTCTTAATTTTTCACTTGCAGATTGAGAGTAAATTTTTAGGGGTTCTTAGAAACAGTGGGAGAGATGGATATGACAACTATTATACAGTCAAACTTGGTGGTAATCCTAACACCATACAATTATTATGATTGGAAGCCCAAGGCAACATTCCAACTCAAAAGAAAAGGACTATATAATTTGACGATGGCGACAGAAACAAAACCTACATCAGCGATTGAGAAGATGAGATGGGTGAACCGTAAGGATGAGGCCACAGGACTACTTCTTGAGTTAATCTCTACTAATTTGTGTTTTCATGTTTCCGCATGCAAGACTCCAAACGAGATCTGGACCACCTTGGAAGGACTCTTTGGAAAGCAGGATGAGATGCGAGGTCATATGCTTGAGGTAGAGTTGAATACCTTAGACCCTAAAAGTTTTGATAATATACAAGATGTTTTTACTAAATTTAAATCTTTTCTATAAAGATTGGGTGAATGTGGTATTGATAAGTCTACACAAGAGAAACAACTTATTCTAACAATCTTGGCCAAGCTAGGACCAGAATACGTTGTATATGTCTCCAATTTCCATTCTGGCAGATGTATTTTTGGAACAAATTGGAAAATGCCTACGTTGGCTCAGTTCATTGAGTCTCTTACACAAGAGCAGATAAAACTCATACAGATGAGCCTCATGAAAGATCCAAAATCACATGCACTCACCATCCATGATGGAAAAGGGTCATCCAAACAGAATAGGAAGGAGGGATATTCCAAACCCTTTAATGATTCTTCAGATTCCAAGAAGAATAAGAAGGGAAAGCGGTGCACTTACTGCAATAAGCCGAATTATGAAGAATCCACGTGCATGAAGAAATAGATCGATCTTATGGCACAAGAACTTCAGCAGAACAACCTTGGAAACTTTAGTCCAGAGGGAGTCAAGAAGCAGAAGGAGGAAGATCTTTCTCCTAAGAAAGGTAATCATCATGCTCTGGTTGCAATTAATTCGTCATCTGATTCATGGATTATAGATTATGGTGCATCCCATCATATGGCAGTGAAAGATGAAGTTTTCTCTTCTTTGAATCCATGCTCAAGACCCCCTATTCTCATGGGGGATGATACTCCATTAGCAATAGTAGGAGAAGGGAGAGTGGAACTCCATAATGGTAGTTTTGAGAATGTTTTACATATTCCAAAGCTTTCTATGAATCTACTCTCAATTTATCAGATCGCTCAGAAAGGTAAAAAGGTTGAATTTACATCAGATTCAGTTTCAGTAATTGGCATGCATGACAATTCCATCATTACAATTGGTGAGGTGGATCACAAGTCAAGGTTGTATAAATTCACTAAGTTTTCTGATGATGACTCATATTTTCTACTTACACATAAGGAGAGTACTTTGCATGCACCTCCAGTGCAACATGCATATGCTCTTGTTCTTCCATCAGTTTCAGACATCAGAGATGATTCCATACACTTAGATTTTGTACATGGAAATAAGAAGGTAGTACATTCATATAAGAATCCAACACCGAAGCTTCAGCAGATTCCCAAGAAGGCACATACCACACTTCAGCTAGCAGGAAACCTTGCAGGAAATCCATTGGATTCGAGGAGGACTCAATCTCATCATGAGGAACCTTCTCATGTATTTTCAACTTCAGAACCTGCAATGCCCATGCATTGCTATATGGTTCAATCTACTGATCCATGGACCTACAATAGGGTTATGGGAAACCCGTTATGGAAAGCAGCCATGCAGAAGGAGTATGACTCACTCCTAAAGAATCATACTTCGCATCTGGTTCCACTTCCACCAGAAAGGAATATTTTCAGGTGTATATGGGTCCACAGGATCAAGAGGTACAAGGCCTGATAGGTTGCCAAAGGACTACATCAGATCCATAAATATTTCTACATCTTCATGAAGACTTTCAGTGAGTAGAAGTTTCAGACTTTGTAGGATCGTCTTGCAGTGAAGAACACAGTTGCCTAACAGTTGTCATTTTCTTCTTTTGATACATTATCTTTTTAGGGGGGGGTTTGTTCCCACGTGGTTTTCCCTCTTTCCTCACTTTTATTCAGTGTTCATTAGTTGCATTGTACATGAGTACCTAAAACGGACTAGTAGCCATGACTCATTTTTTACTCCATAGTGATGTTTAGGAGGGGTGTTGGTGAAATTTATATTTTTGACACACTAGTTCAGTGGGAGTTAACTGACTAGTTCTATTTTAGACTTTCTATTTTTACCATCACTATTATGCATGCATGCATTCCTAAGGAAAGATAACTGCTTGATTACTTTTCTTAATTATGGAATGTTTTTCCCTATATGTGAGTGTATTCCATTCATTCATTGCATCATATTGATCATGATCTATGTATCAATCATCAGCTCATTGGAGTAGTGTGAATATATTTTCTCATTCTTCTATATTGAATCTCTCTTATTTTCTTGATAAGATTTGTTTGTACTTGTTTTAGCTAGATCTCATGTGCAGGTTTCCATGAAACACTGACATTCTGACACAGGATAGACACACACATTTTACTAAATTTATCCACCACAACAAACAAGTAGTCATGTCCTCTATGATTCATAGCCAATCCTCCAATAAAATCCATGGAGATTCTCTCCTAAGGCCTGGTTGGTACTAGCAAGGGAATGTACAAGCCAAGTTTTTGGTTTCTTGGATTGCTAATGCTGCAAAGAACACACCTTTAATTAATTTTTCCACATGACCCTACATTTGTTGTCAATACACATATTGTTGTAGGTTTTCCACAGTCTTTGTCACGCCAAAATTCCCAACAACTCTAGAAGTGTGTGCTTCTCTCATCAACTAAACTCTTCTCCCCTAAGGTATGCATAGTTCATCTAACTTGTACAAACTCCCATCTTGGAGATGGTATTCATTCCCTTCCTTCGCAAGTGACCAACCTCTCCTTCAAATGTTATATACTCCTCTAAATTCTTCATCTTCCTCATATTCTTCACTCAAAAGTGTATAAGTGAATGGTTCAAGTTGCATTATCACTCCAACCGATCTAATATTCTTCAATGGTGGTAAAGAGAGCATGTCTTGTATCTTATTTGTGGCTCCTTTCTTGTACATGATTAATAGGTGAAATTGTTGCAAGGAACCTAACCACTTCTAATGCCTCACATGTTTCATCTTTCTCTAGATTTGTAGATACTGAAGGGGTTGATGATCCATGTGTATAATGGTCTCTTTTCCTAGGAGTTAATACTTCCTCTTATTCACTACTTGCACAACCGCAAAGAGCTCTTTGTCATACATGGGTTATTCAAGAACCACTCCATGAAATATCTCTTAATGGTAGCATACGAGCCTCCCTCCCTCCATGAGCATCTCTCCTAATTGTGAATTTTGGGTAAAACCCTAAAACCTACACAAAGAACCTAGCTAGAGAAATTCACACAAAGCTTGCAACAAGAACTAGAGAGAGAGAAGAAAGAATGAGACAAAGAATAGAATTGTTTTATTCATGTTAAATTGAATGTTGTGAGTACATATGTATAAGACTCTCTAGGATATAGGAGTAATGCGCACTAGGTTGAGCTTCTAGTGCATGCACATGTAATAGAAAAAATAAACTCCCTCTTAATATTAGTTAACTATCCATAAATGGAGTTAGCTAGTCATAAATGGAGTTAACCATGCACAAGTGAGAACGCATGCATGCAACTCGTGGATGTATAACCAGACTCCATGACTAATAATATAACCGAAGACTTGAGGAGAAGTGTGCACTTATCTAGGAGAATAATATTCTCACTCAAGTGCGCTCTCTAGCCATGAAATAGGAATTATCTCCTAAAATCAAGGAATGAAGTGCTCTTCCTCCTAGAAAATAGAAATTTACCTAATGGTGGTTTATGAGCCCATGGTTTTGGAAACCCTTTGTATTTTACCACCGTATTACATATAGGCATCCACATGATAAAAATATACATACTATAAATAGACATGCTATAAATAGTAGTCCTCCTAAATAGTAGGAAAATGTGCATGTACTCCAACACTAATGCATATCCACTGGCATCATTTTCTAGCTCAAAATGTCACGGAAAATTTAGCATAGCTAGGACCACAAAATTATTGATTTTATTCTTCAAATATTTGAATGAACTTTTTTGTTATTTTCCCCAATGAAAACTCTTCACATTGGAAGTCAAGGCATGTAATGTTGTTGTTGTTCTAGAAAATTTTATGATGAATTTCCTCAAATATTGGGTTGCTCCCATGAAACTCCTAACCTCTTTCATGTTGGTGGGAGAAATCCATTGTGTGATTGTTTAAATCTTCTCTGGATTCACTGTCAACTCTGCTCCACCTATCATGTTTCCACAATAAACCAAGGATGTCTTTCCAAACTCACATTTCTGCAAGTTGGAAATTAGTTGATTCTTCTTTAAGGTCTCCATTACTTGTGTCACATGTGAGAATTGCTCTTGCCACATATTGCTAAATATTAGTATGTCATCTAGATAAACTATTACAAAATAGTCAATGAAGGGGAATAACACATAATTCATGAGTCTCATAAAGATTGCAAGTGAATTACATAAACCAAATGGAATTACCAACCACTCATACAAACCTTATATTGTTTTAAGTGTTGTCTTCCACACATCCTTTGTTGTATTCCTTACTTGATGATAGTCATATTTTAGGTCCAATCTTGTGAATAATTTGGCTTGTTTCATATAATCCAACAAGTCATCAATCCTTGGAAAAGGATATCGATTCTTGATGGTGATTTTGTTCAGGGAACGATAATCAATGCACATTCTCCATCCTCCATCCTTCTTTGGCACCATGATGATGGGTGAGCCACAAGGAGATGTACTAGGTATAATGACTCCCTCCTACAAAAATTGCTTCAACTACTTCTTCAATTCATGTGCTTTAGTTATTGAATGTCTATACAACCCATTGTTCGGAAGTCATGGTGACTCTAGAAACAACTGAATCTAGTGTTCAACCTCACACTTGGGTGGTAGCCCCTGAGGCTCTTGAAAAACTACCTTGCAGGATTCTATCAATTTTTGTAGTTGTTGGTGCTACTTGCCACTACATCCTTCCAAGGATGCCTTTATCTCCAACCAATTTCCTTCTCCTTGTTTATTTCCTTCTCTCAAAAATAGAAAGACAAATGTATTCATGCTACCCATGATTTTTTTAGCATGATGAGTGATGATTAGAGAGAGTTTGTCTTTTTCCTTGTGTGCACTTATGGAATATGTTATTCCCTCTTTGACCAGTCTATATTGGTTATCTCTCCTCCTAAACATGTCATCTCTCACATAAAAATATGGGTTTCCCAAGATGACTCTGCATACATCAAAAGGAACCACATCTACAACCACTTCACCAACATAGTTATGGTTGATGGAAAACTTGAATTTGCATTTCTTGCTTATCTTTAATTCCACATCCTACCTTAGCCAACCTAGAGGGTATGGCTACAGATTATCATATATCTCTATCCAAATTTTGTCAACCAATTGCGCAAATATTAAGTTGGATTGTGAACCGGGATCAAACAAATAATCCATTGTGTTATGTTTCATGTGGATTTAATGAAAAAAAATATGTTCATCACCTTCTCCTTGTGGATGCAACCAACTAATGCCACCTCCTTTTGAGTATTAGTGCAATTGATTTTACCTTCCAGGTTTGATGTGTTGTCCATTCTCTCCTCAAAATCCACACTTAGCATTTCTTTATTCTTCTTTTGGAAATGTTTGGGGTGCTTATCAGGGTGAAATTTCCAATAATACTCCTCATTATGTCCCTTTTGGTCACAAATTTTTAATTTCTTGGAAGAATGGATTACTTCATGTATTGCTCCCACAATCTTATTCTCATTCCACTTTTTTTTTCTTTCCATTCTTCTTCTGCTCTTGCAGTTTTGTTTGCTTGGGTGATCCTGGCTGTTGCTTTCGCTTGTCTTCCTCCAGGTATTGTGCCTGAAAAATGGACTCATCAATTGTCTTTGGTATAAACAACATCAATTGATGTTGATCTGTAGTAGTGATTTCCCAAAATACTTGAACAATATTTTAATACTTTTGAGAGAGACTCCCATTTTAATTTCTCTCTTACTGAATTCATTGGTGAACTCTTCCATTGATTGTCCTTGCCTTTGCCTAAAATAGTGCCATATTGTCTGTTGGTTCTCCTCATATATGATTGAGTAGGACAGTTCTTTGATCATGTCTTTGAACACCTCCCATTTCATGACCAGTGGCTCATTTCTCAGTTCTCTACCTACTGCATCACTCTCCCACCATGCCAAGGCATGGCCTTCGATCTTCAATCGAACAAATGCAATATTTTTCTTTCCTATTACCTCATGCACATTGAAGTATACCTCCATATATTGTAACCATTGGTTCATCTTGATGGCATCAACTTCTATGGAATATGGTTTGATTTCCACCTTGGACTCCACATGAAAAGGTACCTGTGTATTAACATAGATGCATTCTCCCGTCTCTGGCTTAGCCTTGAATTCTACCTGTGGCTTATTTTCTTCTCTCTTGGGTTCATTTTCCCTACATTGCACTGCCAACTATTGTGACACCATTGATTTTAGTGTTGTCATGCCCTATTCAAGTCGATCTAGCCTAGCACTAGGATCTTAGTCCCCATTTCCAACTTGATATTTCCCATCCATTTGTGGTGCTCTACTTCACTCTAATCCTAGAAAAAACTATTTTCTACTTCTCATGTAGTCAGTGCAGGTACTTACCATATAGGTCACACTAGATATTCGAACTCAATGCTATGATACCATCTGATCCATAAATGGTAGGCTCATATCCCAACCACCTCCCCAACACATATCCTAAGGAAAATATTATTGTCTTTTGATTTTGATCTAGACTCATCCCACGTACCAATGAAATAATTTGAGCAATGATATAGGAGGCGGAGACACCTATCGCCTAGGTCTCCTAGTCACTCAAAACCCAATCATTAGGTTCAGTATGACCAACTCTCCTACACAGAAGAATTGTTATCTGGCTCACCAATGTTACAATGTATTAATAGGTCATGATAGATGTGGGTGTTAGAGTACATATGCATGTGTTCTTTGAGGACACCCAGACAGGGTATATATTGTTACAAGTGTAGTAAGAGAAACATATTATCAGTCAAGGAAAATTCCCTAGACTTCCCAAGCTAGGTTGCGTGCATGAGGATGTTCACTTTGATAGACACAACATTAGATACATTCAGAGAAAGGATATGCATTATCTCTAGCATAGAAACATAGTTTAGTATTTTTTTGTCGCTAGGGTTCACAGTGGGAAATGTTGATAGCAGAAAAAATACCAGTGTTGGATCTCCCCACATGATAGGTTTCACTCTTAGGTCATGGAAAAAAAGATAAAATGTGTGGGACCGCTCTTCTCAAGATAGGATTCACACACTACAATTTGATAGCAAAGAAGAGTCCATGGGGTCACCCTTCTCTAGCTAGGGTTCACACGCTATGTTTGGACAAGAAAGAGCAAATTTGTGGGGTCTTTCCAAATGAAAATGGTTCGAACTCAACATTCTAGAAGTAAATAACAATGTGTGGGGCTCTCCTTAAGCTAGGTTTTGCACCCAATGTTTAAGCAACAAATAACAATGCATGGGAAACAAAGAGATGAATGTCAAAAATTTAGACACACCCAAAGAAATAAATTTGCAATGAGCTACTCATCACCCACAATGATTATAAATAAGATGCATTGAAACAATTAATACATTACTAGAAATTTTATTAAAATTGCATAGGTGAATTTAAACCAGTCATTTTCTCATCACATAGAGGAAAAAAAAAACATTCGTGAGACAATATTTTTTACCCTAGAAACCCAAATGGGAAAACCAAAATTTAATTGTCTTCTACCAAAGTTTTATTATTTATTAATGGGCATGATCACAAACTCTCTAGTTCAGCTTGGTGCTTCTCAGTGAAGTCTCAGCAACATCCTCTTTCTTTCCTCCCAATGAACCCTTTCTCCATCTCCAAGAACTACCATGTAGGAGGTAGCATCAGTTGAGGGGATAGGTGGAAGGTCAAGAGTCCCTAACCCTTAAACTTCCCCAAGTCCGGTTCTCTTCCTTTCATTTTTTTTGTCTTTTATGTGTAGAGAGAGGGTCTATGAAACTTTGTCCTTTTTAATACATTTTTTTTTCTCTTTTCCTTTTACAATCATTTCTTATCGTAACCTCATTTTTTATGTGTTTTCCTTATGTTTTGATTGAGATCAAGTATGGATAGCAGTCATGATGGTATGGGTCCCTTAATGCCAACAAACTGGTCCCTTCTTTATTCGAAGCCTCGAACCTTTCCCATGTCGATCCTCGTAAAATCCCATTCCTTAGCCAATTGTTTCTTGCTTAGATCCAATTTAGATCAAGTGTTCAACTAGAAAAGTATGCGATCACAATTATGGGTTAATTATATCATTTGCAAGATATTATCGATGGATACATTGTGGCTATTCTATGCGTACATACTCCATTTATAACCTAAAATAAAATATGCATACATACTCCATTTATGAAAGCGATTGAAAGCACGGAAATTAAATTTGATGGAGAATGTTGCATTGAGTGCATAGATTCTATGCATGGCTAATATAAACAACATCATTGTGGCATTCAAGTATGCATGCCCATCATTGTGGCATGTACATTAATGCAATGATGTCATGTGAAATGGAATCCTTCAGTGATCCTATCATTCAAATGGTGTATTAGAAGTTGCACTATATGAAATATGTCCTTGTTGAAACTCAACCAAGTGACATTTGGTAAATAACTAATAAAAGGTGAAATGATATACCCACAAAAGTTGGTGTAGTGACAATTTGTCTTTCATGTTGAGACAATTTGAGCTAGGTTGATTATCAGATGTCAATTTCAAGTAGAGTTTTTATTGGGGATAAAATTAGTGGAGGTTTATTGATGTTAAAGTTAGTGTGGATCGGTCGGTGTTATCTTTTTCAAGATGATGATGATGAAGGATGAAGGATTAAGAAATATTTCCAGTGTCAACCTGACTAGAGATCTATTCTACCTATGAAAAACTAAATGAGAACATTATGAGAATATTTTCATTCCTTGAGGATTTGAAGCAAAGCATTTCTACTTTGGTATGTATGATTTAGTTATCTAATAATGGAATTTTTCAAGGTTGATTTCAAGTGATCAAAATCCAAGTTTGCCAAAAGAAATGTCACAGGAGACTCCAACAAAGGGGGTGTACATGGCTTGAGAAGTTCAACGTTGAACACTGAATTCTTGATAAGATACAATGGAATGTTGAGGATGGATCATATAGAAGAGGCATGTTTAATGAAAGATAGGATATAATTCCAAGTGCAAGGATGGTAATGTATATACATACAAAGAAGATGAACAAAGGTATGCCTAAGATACCCTTTTCGACCATTGGTTTACTTAGTTATGAGTTGTTTAGAATTTTATTGTCTCTAATAAATTTTCATAAAAGGAATATTGTCATCATGGATTTTTTCGACACAATTGGTACAAATATTGCATCTATATTGAATGTTTTTAAATCAAAATTGCATCTCAAAGTCATGGTTTGTGGGAAGATCGTCAAAGCATATCCACATGACACTGTGGTGAATGCTTCCTAATCTGCACTTAAAATCAAATGCTTACACAACAACACTCGCTACATTTTCTATCATCATTTATCTTGTGAATGGTTAAAGCTTATGGTGAATAGTCTCTCTTGACCTTCAATAAGTGACAAGAATGAAATCTTGCACCTGTTCATTGAATAATTTATTTTTCATCATGGATAACATGTATATAAATGAATGATCATTGATTGATGCCATCTTATGGTGTATTGAGCAAATTTTGTCTTTCAAGTTCCAAGCATATCTAGTCTAAGTTTAATAATTGGTAATTGATCTACTATTCATGTTTAATTTGCATTTTACTGCAAGAGTTTGTAGCATTGAGTTATCTTAGGAAAACTAAGAAATTTCACCTTAGCAATAACAATTTGTGAAAGGAAAGTTTATAAAAGCACGTCAACATTATTTGGTCAGCATTGCTCCGAGGACATTTCCTCTTAAAGAGGGGGGTATGAATTAAGATTTCTTGGCTTGATATGTGAGAGTGTGTGAGAAATAAGTTAACAAAGAGAGTACATAATTTTTCGATCAAATGAAATAAGGAGTTTCAAAACAACAATGTTGAAGTCTTAGAGATTGATGTGAAAAAACCTAGCTTGAAGAGTAAGAAGCTTGTATGCCAATGCCTAGATATTGTGGCTCTAGATGATGGGGGTTGATGTGAAAGTCAAAAAGGAAAATATATGAAAACCTTAGCACATTGATAAGGTGACTATACATATCATGTAAAATTTCAACCTTCTTGTTGAAAGAAGAGGAAATTATAATCAAGAAACAATTGGTACCATGATGATCACATGGCACTCATTGTACTAATGACCCTTTGAGAGTTATCTTGGGCTGATGAAATTAGCCAAGAAGATCCATGTAGGATGGATGTTTTGATAATGTTTAATGAATTAGATGTGATAGATGGTATTCCTTGTATATATAACCATGAAAGCTAGTGGCTTGAATTTGTTGATGAATCATGATAAGAATGTCCATGATGTTTTATTGCTTTGTATGCATTATGTGTTCATGATGTTATTATATCTTAAGATACCATGTTAAGATATCTTAAGATGTTATATGATTCCATTTAATTATGTTGATTAAAGGCAATGCATTTGATAAATATTTGTTGAGGTTATATTTCTTATGATAGTATCTCTTGATGTGATGAGATCATGTAAATACATGGAAATCGTTTTATGATAAGATGTTTTATGATGACATGTGTGAGCATGTGGCGATGAAAATGATCTGGAATTCTCATGATGATATGTGAGAGTTAGAATGTGGATTATTTCTATACTATTTTGATATTATGATCATAGCTAATGCATTGGTTGCATGTTGTGAGGTAGTGAATGTCAGGTTATCCACCAATGGACCAAGAGGGTCGGTTTATTTGATGATATCATGGGATCCCATAATGAAGAAGGATAATATTACAAGTAACACATTATGGGATAGGGACAACTCAATCAACTACTTATGCCAATAATTATTATGCCTTGTATTGGAGTTGTGATGTCGAAATCTTGAAGAAAGGATGGAGTGTTGCTCGCCTATGGTGTTGTGGGATTGGACTTCGATTCCTAAGGATATATCTGGTAGTTTTGGAGGGAGTTTATGTCAGACTTTGAGATGCCTTGTGTATGTGAGTATTGATCTAGATATTTTCTTGTGCAGATGAGGTCTCAATCTTTGGGGCTCCAGATAGATTGGGAGGCTTTAATCCTGGTTTCAAAAGTTGGGAAGAAAATCTAGAGAGTACTCGTGATTCCATGGTGTTGTGATGCATAATTTCAATGTCTTTTGTGGACACTTGGGTGGCTTTATACTAGTCTAGTAGAAGGTGTTGTGGAATATATAGGGAGAAAAATAAAAATATATAAGTAACATAATTAAAATTAACTTCGAGATGAAGTTCCTTGAAGGGAGGGAGTATGTCATGTCCCATATTATTATTATATAAATAAGTACAATAATTATAATAAAGGGATCATAATAAGTACTTAAAAATAAATATTTGGGTGATAAAAGAAAGGGTTAAAATAAGTAACAGTGGTTTATGGAAAACCCCTAAAATAAGATAAAGAAAGAATTACATAATGACAAGTGGACCCTAGGGATAAAGTTCTTTATCATGGATAGATTCTATATAAGGAAAAGAAGAAGGAGAAAAAGACATATATTTAGCTTGGGGTTATATAGGACAAGGCTAAGAAGAGTTGGCATAGTAGTGGATTGAGGGCTCGGTGGCTCTCAATCGATTGGGATGAGAGTTGTCCCCAACACTTTTTTGTAGCATGTTGGATAAAGGATTGGAGTGCCACAATTAAGTTGATTCCTTTAGCTTTCAGGTAAGTTACTTACAAAACGATCATTCTTATAAATTTTTTAATCATAAGTCGTGTATCTTTAATTCTATCATTGAATGGTTGCTAATAGTGGTGTTCAGATATGAATTTAGTTTAAAGAAGAATTTGGGCCATTACATTTCTCTCTCCTTCATTATGGTCGATTGGTTAAAGGAAGTTCGCCAAGAATGGTTCCAAGGTCCCAAAATTTCTTTCCTCGTCTAAAGATTGCAACAAGACCCTTGTGCCTATCTAGGATACACTTGGAAAAATGAGGATATTCACTACAAAATTTGCCTATATTTTAGAAAACTATTCCACTTTAAATCTAGTGTGCTCTCTTAAATTCATGCTTCGCTGACAGGAGGGCATTCGAGATTCCACAAAATGTATGAATGGATAAAACATTCTTTTTTTGGGAAGGAATGAATCAGTACATACACACGTTTGTGGTCAAATTTGATATTTGTGAGCACAACAAGGGAGAAACAATTAGAACTATAGGAACACTATAACCTCTCCCTCTTCCACCGGCTATATAGACTGATATCTCTATGGACTTCATTGTTGGATTACCCAAATATGGAAATGAATCAGGCATCATGGATGTGGTTGATCACCTTTCCAAATATGATTATTTATGTTCCCTCTAGCACCCATTTACAGCTTCCATGGTGGCTCAAGTTTTCATGGAAAATATCTTCAAACTCCATGGAATTCCCCATTCTATTCTCTCTGACTATGATCTAACTTTCACAAGCATTTTTTGGCAATCATAATTTTTCAATATTCAGAGCAACCAATTGCATCTCATCACTTCCTATCATTCCCAAACTAATGTTCAAACCGAAGCTATCAACAATTGTTTGGAAGCATATTTTTGTTGTTTCACGTCTAAATGAAAATCTCATTGGGTTTAGTGGTTACCATTAGTTAAATGGCAGTACAATACATCTTACCATGGTGCTACTAGCATGACTCTCTTTCAGGTAGTCTATGGTCAAAATCTAGTCTCTGTATTATCTTACTTTCCTGGTGTCTCCAAGGTTCAGGAGGTGGACAAAACCATTACCGTTTGAGATGACACTCTACTCACCCTGAAAGAGAATTTGGTCATGGTTCATAATCACATGAAGAAACAAGATTATCAATGTCATTCTGAACGCCATTTTTCTCAAGGGGATTGGGTGTTTCTTCATCTCCAACCATATAAGAAAACTTCCCTCAAAGTAGTTCGCTCCCAAAAAATTGCTCCAAAGTTTGATGGCCCTTATAAAATCCTCAAGGGCATAGGGCTTGTGGCTTAAAAGTTATCCCTTCCTAGTTATTCTAAGCTCCATCCAGTTTTTCATGTTTCTTGCTTAAATAAAGTGATTGGAACCAAGTGCTAGACTCAAATTATTCTCTTGGAATTGGATGAATAAGGTCCCATTTGGTTTCATACACAAGTAGTCCTAGTCCAACGTGAGCATTGTTTCCATCAATGGATAAGTCAAGAAGTTTTAGTACATAGGAAGGATACACCACTTGAGGATGCCACATGGGATCTAGTCACCATTGTGTAGTAGTTTCCACATCTCCAGCCTTGAGGACAAGGATCTTATTTAAGAGGGATGGCATGTTAGGTTCCTAACCCCCCTAACCCCTCAAGTATATAGAATAATATGCTTTTATATGTAATAAATGTCGTCATTAGTGTTGTAAACGTAATCCATTTGGGTTACCCACTTGACAAAATATGAAACGTCAAGCAATAGTTACAGTTGTTGAGATTCCAAGAGATCGTTGGAAGATGAACCAAAGGGTCATAATCATGTATATATGTTGTATCATATCATTAATGAAATAACTTCACACCTATTCTAAATCATGAATCTAATAGTGGTATTAGAGCAGCCTTGATTCTTAGGCCTGAATTAAGCTATGGAAGTTTTCCATAGCTATGTTGTGCATAAACACATTATTCCTTGGGTTGTTTTTCTCCTCACTTGTAGAAAACGCCTATGTATCCTTGCAAGTCTTTCATGTCTGTTCTTGGCGCTCATTTCGGTGTCATAAACGCGTGCCTCTACCCTCTAGTCGATTCCAGTGTGTGTTACATTTTGCATTAGTATGTCGTTAGGGTTTCCTCTGAAATCGTTAGGGTTTCATCCCGTCTTGTCGATTTCCCGCAACCTCTCTCTGTCCATACAAAACTTCACATGCCTTCCCGCTCAGAAATTCTCCTTCTGAGAAATTAGATTGAAAAAAAAATCTCCAACACTCTACAATTCTTTGTGATTGGTGAATAGATAATGGTAACCAGAGAAGTGAAAGAAAAGAGGGTCATTATTGAGATAAACGTGTATTGCAGTGAACCTGTGATGAGCATCTCCCGCGATGAGCCTCTCCCTCGTGTTAATAACATTCATTTGGGTTTCTATGGAATGGTCGACCAGGCTTTCAGATAAGAGAATATGATCAAAATTTTGTTTTCCTTATCGATAACGGTCTGAATGAAGAGCTTTGATTGAAAGAAATTCCTTTTCCAGGTCTACGTTTTGAATTCGAAAAGCAAGGGAATAATTCAGTGGCAGTGGTGGTGAGATAAAGAAGGAAACAAAGATAACTTAGAGCAGCCCAGCAACCAAGCAAAAATTAGACAATTTTCCTATTGCATCAAGTGAATCACCAACACAACGAAGTAATGGAGAAAGTGCCATTACGTATAAAGAAAATAGTATGCAAAAAAACTTGTCTCCCAGCAATCAAATACACATGGGCCTAGTCGTTGTGGGACCGAGAGATGAATCGTAAGTTCCTGGAGTATTTGACCTCTCCTCTCTATATTTCAACGTTATAGTCATTTTTTGATATGAGTAGCAAGAATTCAACAGTCAGAACACCAACCTTAAGTGCAAGTGGAGGTCATTTCTATAAGATCGATCGCGACCATTGACTAAGAATCCATGCCGACCGGGTTTTGAGTCTCTTTGCGTTCGAATAGGTTGGTTTTGTTCGATGATGAAGCGCTATGTATGGACCATAAGACCTAAAACTCTCTCTTAATGCCACATCCATCATCCTCCATTTTGATATAGCTTGCATCCACATCTACATAAACATGCACCTTTGTTGACCATCATCAACGTTGTTTGATACTAATTCCTCTATAATCTATGCAAAATATGAAAAAATTGTATTGGAATGCAAGTTGAAAACTGTAAATGTGTTGAACCTGCACATAATAGATCTAACTAGAAAATACCACACACATTTGCAAAGAGAAATTGAGAAAGAAGAAGCAAGAGAGAAAGAATGGAAGAATTCTCATTAACCATAATGAATAATGAATAATTTACACATGATATACTTTGTATAACTCAAACAATGTGCACTAGAGGTGAAGATAATGCACCTTAGTGATGGTATAGAGTGATCTGGACACACACTAGTAGTTACGATAGTGAACTGCCACCTAGTCTAGTCTCTCAGAAAGTTACAGGAGTGAACTGTCACCTAGCTGAGTTAACTATTCTACCAGTCTTCAGTTAACTGACTGAAATAGAGTGAAGTGAGGAGGAGATCAGGGAATCATGGGTAATGCGCTAGTCTGGTGATGATACCAAGGCTAATGCACATTAGTTGGTGATGATCTCAATGTTGCATGGTGACAAAACCAATGCAACATCTAGACTCCACTCAACTAGTCAAACTGAAGTGAAAACTAAAGAGAATATTATCCTAGAGGAATATTCTCCCTAAACTTTAGGAGAATGGATAAAGACTAATAAACATAGTAAAAACCTTAGGAAAAAGAAATCCTATGTTTGTGTGAATTAACTCCAACAACCCCCCTAAACATCACTATGGTAAAAATAAAGAATGGGTCTCGACAATGAGGCCATGTTAGGTACCCAAATACAAAAGAAACACTGAAATAAAGTGAAGAAAGAGGGAAAACCTCATGGAAAAAAACCCTTGTCAAGGTACAATGTATGTAAAAATAAGAACTTACAGTTGCTAGGCAACTGTGTCCTTCACTCCAAGACGACTTCGCAAAGAATGGAACTTCTTCTCAGTGAAGGTATTGGTGAAGATGTCTGTTGTTTGTTCTGCTGAAGGAAAGAACTGTAGGTCGATGATCCCCTCATGTACTAAGTCCCAGATGTATTGCATGTGGATCTCGATGTGCTTCGCCCGCTGCCTCTGAAATGGATCTCTATGGAACTATAGAGTGCTCTAGTTGTCACACTAGATGACAATCGCTCGATCAAACTAAATGCCCAACTCAGTGAGGAAATGTTGTAGCCACATAGCATGGATGGTTATGTTAACTACCCCTTTGTACTCTGCCTCGGCTAAAGAAAGATCAATAGCATCTTGCTTCTTGCTCGACCAACAAATAGGCCTAGAACCAAGACTAAGTGAGTAACCAGATGTAGACTTACGATCAGTGCTATCGCCAGCCCAGTCAGAATCAGTGAACCTGATGAGATCTAATGTAGAGTTTGTTGCATAATTAATCCCAAAGGTGTATTTTCTTGAGGGAGGAGGGTGGGATTTCGCTATGAAAACTTCTTGCTAGGACAGTCGGATCAGTATGTCATTTTCTCCTTTCTTCAATAATTTGACAGCCCCAACTTCTTTGTATTTATATTTGTTCAAGATTTGTTGATATTCCTCCTTCTTCGACCATTGTATCTGATCAAATTCTTCTTCTGTAGCAAAAGACATATCATCAGGGGAAAATGCAGGAGGACTCTCTTTGACCGGTTCATGTGTTTCTCTAGTTCCAATATCATCACCAATTTTGCACATGGATTTTGGGCATTGGCACATTTGGGAGGTGGCTTATTGTTTTGTCATTCATAGGCACATTAATAAATGTGAGATCCATCTCTAGGGTGACTCCTAGCATCGCAGCAAACTTTCTGGACAATAGTATTCCCCACACATCTGGGACATCCACCACTACAATATCCATGTGGATCACTCTCTCGGGGTATCTTCCAAGGCATAGTTCAACATTACTACCCCATGAGTGGGTATGGATATGGACTCAAAGTCACATACATTCATGTAAGTTCGTGTGACTTTTAGGCCCAATTTTTCCATGACCTTCAAAGACATCATGTTAGCACCTTCCCCTTAATCAAGCATACAGTTGTTAAGGCATTTTTTATTGATCAATAATTTCATGAATAAAGGTGGATGTCCATCATACTGAACCCTAAAGTGATCGGCTTGTAACATAATAGGAAGGTCCATTGGTCCATCTGAGCCTTTAAAGAAATTTTTGAACCTTTCTTTGACAGATGGGACCTTGATGCCTTCTCTCAAGGGAATGGTCACATGCATTTTCGCTAATGCTCCTTCAAAGTCAAAATTCAAGTCCACTTTGTCAATCTTGGGAGGATTCTTCGGAAGAGAGTATGTTCATGGGTGGAGGTATTGTTTGTGATGCCACAGGACCAGTAGAGAGAGGTTGGTTCATTCTCTTTTGTCTAGTATACACTTGGAACTCTTGTTTCTTCAAATTTTCTCTTGATTCTTGGTTAAGGTTATTTATCACCGCCATCCTAGCCTTCATGGTTGCTTCCTTTATGCCTTCTTGATGTTATTCAAGTGTAACATTAAGGAAAAATTAAGGATTATCAATGGTATGGTCAACTATGTTCACTTGGTCATGATTACCATTGTTGAAAGGAAACGCATGCTCCTAGTGTGACTCACTGCGTTGCAGGCACCAAGGTTTTTCATCCACTATATTTGCAGGGGCTAAAGTATTGGGAACCTCTTGATCATTCTTTGGTCTAAAGAATTGGTTCCCTTTTTGGAACTGCCATTTGTAAGGAACCCTAGAGGCTTGTTGTTGAGTCCTTTCTAGGTTGACAATCCTATTCATCATCATCTCTTGGGTTTTTACCATGCCATCTACAGTTAGTTGTAACTTTTCCAAGCTAGCGCTAATGTCTGAGGTAGGTTCAACATTGTGGACTATCCTAGGTTTAGTGTCCATTCTGACTCTTAGGGATGAGAAAGGCTCGACTCTAGATGATGAAAGGTTGTCTTCAATCCTTGTAGCTATCTCTTGGGATTCTTGGATTGTCTAGGGGTTTTTATCTTTGAGTAGATATCATAGTTGCCTTGTAAAGGCTTTGGTATAAAGGAAGAGGAGGAAACTATCAGATGGATGATGGCTTATTTGGATTTTTTGCATCAAATTCTTAAACTTGTCATGGAATTCTCCAACGGTTTCATTCTCTTGTTTCACGAGGTTATCCATCCTTATCAGCAGCATGTTGGGGTATTCATTGACACTCCATCATTTGAGGAATACTTCCTCCAACCTATCCATGGTTTTAATACTAGCATCAAGGAGGCCATTGTACCAGAGTCTAGTGTCATCATGGAGGGTAGCAGAGAACAATTTCATAGCTATATCTTCAGCATCATCATTGATGGGATGAAGCTGGAAGAAGGCCCAAAAATTTCTCATGTGATCCTCGGCACTGACCACATCATTTCCAGTGAATTTAGGCAACCACTTTTGATACTGAGGGGGCATTTGCCTAGGGTAGCCCGGTATAGCTTTCATGTCTAGTGGTTTGAAGAGCTTGGATGACCATTTATTTTTTTTATTGGCTTGGTTTGGATTGACGATCTGAGTTCATGTGCTAGACATTGTGTTCAAGGAAAGATTTCCTCCAAACAGTGATTTTACTACAGGAGAGTTTCGGGAAGGCATTCTTCTAAAGGATTAGGGAGGGTTGGTGTACCTCCCTGAGGTTTGTGGAGTCGCCAAATAGTTTTCTTGAAACTATCAAAGGGATGAGAGGATCACCCTCAGTGGAGTCGCCAGGTAAGCTTTGAAAAGTAAAGAATTTTGAGGAAAGGCTTACCGGAAAGTGTCATTTTTTAGGATAATTGACTCAGTGTTCCCCAGCAATGATACCAAAATGTTATCGCGCAATTTGTGCTTTTCCCGAAGGGAAAGGCTAAGGAAATGCAAATTGGTATAACATGAGGTTATCATATCACTATCACCTTAATAATATACCCCTTTCTATTTAGGGATGATATCCCAGGGGAGACGACCCCGGTGACCTGGGGGTTTGAGAAGGAAAAGGTTAAAGTGTCAATAAAAGGTATCCCCTCTCACAAGTCACACTGATTAGAAAGTCCCAAAGTTTTAATCAATGAAGAAATGATGTGCTTAGATGTAGCTGCCCAAAACAAAGCAACAAGAAATCAATATCTTGTGCAAGTACAATTTGATTTTAGTGCTTCATAAACCTTGGACTTGTCAATAAAAGAAATAAGTTGATGCAAGATGAAGCAAACAGAATTTTATAACAGAAATGTTTACAAGACAATATATTCACAATAAATGCCTTAAAAGAGCTTCGCAATGACCAAAAATAATAACCGAATAACAGCAATGCACTAGTAGTTGTTGGAAGCTAATTAGGTAATGTAGAAATCAACTTTTGCAATTTATTTTAATTTTTTTTATTGTTGTAATAGATCATTGTAGCTTACTTTTGTAACAAAATCAAGAAGGTTAGTGAATTAGTCTAATCTAGGGTTAGGAAATATTAGTAGGTTGCTTGAGGTAAACGATTTAGGGTTGGTTTCATCAATCAATCAAACTCAAGGTATAAATCAATGCCTTTTAAGGCTAATGGAGTCACTTTGCATAAGAAAACTTGAAGGAAACAAATTATAATGTAAGAGCTAAGGACAAAGAAGGATGATGATTGAGGTGTTGGTAACCCAAGGCCTCAATCAACAAGCCTCAAAAGGAAAACGGCTACTAGGAAGTAGGTAACCCTCGGCCCTAGCGGTTTTCCTTCTTCTTTAGCTCAAGCTTGAAACAATTAATGGCTTGATGACGCAAATGATACTAGAGTGTTGCAATGGTAGGGCTCTATTACAATGCTTCAAAGGTAGGGTTTCTAGCACAATCTAGTAGGTGAAAAATTGTTAAGACAAGGACAATAACATGTGTTTGTTCTCCTAGGGTTTTAAACTAGCAATTTCATAATCTTGGAGTAAATGCAAAGTAAATGTACCATAACCATTCAAAGAAAAGAAGGATTGCAGAAATTCACTTACATCCACCAAGAATAGTCTAGCAATAAGCCTAGTTGAAGATTTTCCACAAAGAAAAATGCCAAGAAACACCAAATTTATCTTCCTCCAAGAAGTGCGCCTAAAATTTCAGCCAATAAACCCTAAGTAGGGTACAAATTTCAGACCTCACTTGTGTGAGTGAAAGATGATCCAAAAAAATACAAGGGAAAAAACCCTTATTTATACAGTTACAATGACCTTCAATGTAACAAACCAAATCAATTAATTTTTATCATAGTTTTTATTTATTTATTTTAAATTAAATTAATTATTAAAATATATTAAATCAAACTTTTATTATTTTATTATTAAAGGGTGGGTGAAGTAATTAATGGGCGGATAAGGTTGTTGGGGAATTAATGGGGGGATAAGGTTGTTGGGAAATTAATGAGGGGAATTTGAGAGAGGAGGATAAGGAAGAGAGGAGGGGACTTGGAGAGGGGTCTCATTTTGGCATTAAAAATTTATGCAAGAGGTGAAGGAGGAGGAGGAAAAATTGGGGGAACAGAGAATTTTGGAAAATTTCATAGGGCACTGTTGTTGCTGGGCATTTTGGGCTTGGGGGGCAGGAAACCACAAGGATTCCTGGAGCTAGGGATCCGGAGAGGTTGTTCCTAGTTGGCTGGGAGGTTAATATTTAGTTTGGGGCAGTTGGGCATGATCATCAACAAGCAGAAAAATGGACTAAATCAACTAATCTATAGGTCGAAGTAAGAATTCTATGTATTTTATTAAGTTTTGTTTTATTATGCTGTTGTTTTATTTTCCTAGTATATAAAAAAAAATCATGAAAGAAAATTCTAAACTAAGTTGTAGCTAGAAAGTATTTATTTATATAAGGCTCTGTAAGGTAGGCCTTACATATGGTATCAGAGCCCGGTTTCAAAACTGAAACCTAGGCTTGACCACCCACAACACTAGGATTATGTCTTTGTTCCAACATGGCCTGCAACCTCTACCCAACCTCTACCCAGTTTCCTAATCCAATTTGGGCTGTTACAATTTGGGTTGTTACATGATCGAGGTATTTGAAGCCTAGACAACTATTGTCTCAAATAAATACAAACTTATAAAATTCTTTCCCAGATCCCTTAAGTTTCTCTTACACAGAGTTCCAAGTGAGTCTAAATCTTTGTTGCTCACTTCTAAAAACTTTTTCTTTACAGGAGCACTGAATTTCACGTAAATACAAAGCTCTACAGTTTACATCCATAAACTTAATTTCCTTTGTCCACAACTTACAGTAAATCTAACATCTACAACTGATATCCAAGGGATTTAGCTAAATTATGACAAAGTAACGAGATATCCTTCTGATTTTCCAAGATGTTAGTTGTCTTTGCAAATAAATCTAACTAAATTCGATCAGGCACTGTTAAAACTTCATCTTCATTTACACAAAATTCATATAAAACTAAAACCTTGCGTGGCTTGTTTCACAAAAATCTCTCATCTTCTCAAAATTCAGTCGACATGAACCTTCATTGCTTCTTTTCCATAAAATAACTTTCTTTCGTTCAAATTCATATTAATTTCTAACCTCTAAAGAAAGTCTATCTAATATCCGCAGGATTCAAAACCTAGAACTTGTTCAATGCAACAACATCCACAAAGGGTGCCTAACCTTTAAATCCAAGTCTCTCTTCTGGTCAGAAATTCAGAAGAAATCCAAACCCTGACAGTCGAATCCTAATAGGTTCATCTCAACAAATCAACAAGCTCACACCTAAAAAAGTTTTGTCACTTAACAACAATTTAGTTTATCTCCGACTAGGAAACCAAAAATACAGAGCCTTCACCTCAGTTTGGCCATTTACGGCTGCAAAATGAAGAGAAGTTTGACCATTAAGATAGTCAGATCTATTGACATTTGCCTTATACAGCACAAGTGTCTGAACCACCTCCCAATGACCATATCTACAAGCTTGCATCAAAGTTGTCTGACCACAATAGTTCCAGATATTTACATCAACCCCAGATTCAAGCAAGAGAAAGACAATCTCATTGTGTCCTTGAGTTGTTGAATAATGCAGAGGAGAATTTTGAACGCCTAAGGTCGAATACTTTTCAAGACGAGGGTTGCATTCCAGTAAATCTTGAAGCATACCTTGCAAAACTCCAGGTGGGTGGTTGAAAATGTCCTTTTTCTCCTTGTATATCATCCCAAGCCTGTTCCTAGGAACCCCATAGTTCCATGGTGTGGAGACATTCTGCATCAATCCTGTGTTTTCGCTGAGATATATTTGATCAGTAGCCAAGAGGGCACTGATATCAAAAGGTTTTATGCCAATTCTTTCAAAGAAGGGTGCTTTTCAAAAGCCATAATCTTCATGGGCCTCTTCACAAAAGAAAGTCAAAAAAAAGAAATGATGAATTGAGAGAGTAAAAAAATCATAGAACAAATGGGGGTGGGAGACTAAGGTGATTGGGACACCTGGCTCATTGGAAGAAGGGTTGGTGGACGGAGCGAGGGAATAGAGACAGAGTGGATGGGCGAGGGAACAGAGAATGGAAAAGTGAACGGGCCATTTCTTTATGTAGGTGTTGTTCTGTTGTTCCAATAAGAGCTCAAACTCATTGATGGGATTGTACTGAAGTTACTTGTTGACTGATTTTCTGATATCTTTCCCTGCTATGGCTTTAGCTAATAGTTTCTTAACAAAATCGGGTGCGTTCATAGCGATATACTCAGCATATGTGAAATTTAGATTCCTTGTGTCGTGAAGGTAATCAAGCAGGTCTATTTGAGTTTCATCTTCGGCATTGATGCGAACCCTATCCGGTATGTTATTGTCTTTATTTGTATTTGTATCTTTTCCTGATAGTTGGGCAGCTTGAAAAGGCTTTGTACCAGAAAAAATGTTGCCTTCTCTCATTGCTACGGTGTTTAATATGAATTGGGTACATGAGAATGACTGTGTTAGATGGGAAAATGGGCCTTGGGTGGAGAGCCATGCATGTGCATGTCTTCACCTTATTTCTAACTGCCAATTTAGTTCATCTTTATACACAATTAATGCATCTATCTACTCCCCCTTACGTGCCTTTTAGTCCCTTTCACATCGATATTTATGTCTAAACTAAAGGTTAAATTAGGTTGTTCATGGAGTTAGAGTGAACAAAATTTGAACCCGAAAGCTATTGCAAAAGGTACATACATAATGTATTATATGAAAATGTGTAGTTTTCATAAATAAAGACTATTTACATGAAATAACAACAAATATAAGAATATAATATCTTATATGAAATTGTATAATTTTATAAGTGAACCATGTTTATTTACAATAATAATATATATTATAATATGTCCTGGAGATATGAAAGGTAAATATACCACTTTTTAAACAAGTCTGCATAGCGGTAATACCTGTCGCAATTGAAGGATAGTCGTATGTCAATGTTGTATGAGGATTTGACAAATTGATGGCATAGCCATCTAATCCATATTGTAATCATTAATTATTTTCCAGATCGATGTAAACTCAACTCAGTTGAGTGTTGTTTATTCCACGTCATCTGCATGTCATCTCCGCACATTTTAGTTTATCCACGTGTCATTTCCGCACAATTTAGTTGTCTGCATGTCTGTATATCCCAATCATTTTGGGAGGAATTTAAATTTTATTCAGTTCCGGGAATTCTTGGTGTGGTAACTTGCATCAGGCACATACAGAGGTTTCTGACGTATATAACTGGTGATAGAAACTGAGTAACCAAAATGATTGAGAAAACGTATAAAAAAAATAAATTATTTTGTCAATTTTGAGAAATTGAATTTTAAAATAAGATTTCTAATTAAATAATCAATGGAATGTGAAACAAATATTAACTAAATGGGAATTATGGAAATGACTGGCATTAAGAACTTGAAGGATGACAAGGTTGTCAATGTCTTGAGGCAGATATTTGAGCTTGTTCGTGTGGACGTCCACATGTTGAGGCCATCAAAAAGAATTCAAGGTTGGAATAAGATTTTTACCAAAATTTTGAATGGCAATTCTGCAAACATGTTTCCAAAAATACCGAGGACTTTGAGCTTTGGTAGTTGTCCCATGTAATGTGGAAAATACGTGAGCTGGTTGGAATGGACATCCATATTTCTCAAATTCGACAGACTCGTCATGGATTGGGGTAGGAACTGCAATACACAATTAATATTACTATCAAAATCAAAAAATGTTTTATATTTCTTGCAACGAACTAATATATTTAAGCTACATCTACCTTCATGTTTTTATTAGAAAGATCTAATTTGGAAATGGAAAAGAGCTTATTTGAGAAGCGTGGTACGTTAAGAGTTTAAGGCCTCTAGGTTATTAGAGAAGTTGTTTTAAGGCCTAGCTTAATTTTCCCTTAAAGATAAACTTCGGCTAGTAAGATTATGATATCCTCAGACTTCCCCACGATCGCTTCTATCAATCTCTTGACAATATCGTTGTATATTTGATAGAGATCCTCAAGATGTAGAATGAATACGTGTTAAATATTTCCTTCTTCTGCAATTCTCTTAGCCTCGACCTCCATTGCAACTTGCATTTAAATTAATTGTGACAAAAAAAAACAAGTAAAGCATTTGTTAATACTTCAACTAAGTAAGCTAGAATTCACAAAAGGCAGAATTCGGTCTGAGATGAGTCCAACTTTGCAGTCTGACATAGTGAGATATCAATGTTGAGGGGATTAGGGAGGGTTTTGATGGCTTCGATCTTCCATGCCAATTCTGACTCAATGCGGGAAAAATCCTTCCACAATTCTTATACAATATTGTGACTCATTCGACCTCTCACTGCTTATGTCATTGTCATGGCATGTCCATGACAGAATTGAGATTAAAATTTTTAAGGACTGAGGGAGACATTTTCAAACAAATCCGCTACCTAATCTATTTTCTTGAGACAAAATCTATAACAAAATTTCCATAGGAATATCAGGAAAATCTCATGTGTCCCATTTCAAGCAACTCGACGTGAATGAATCAGTCAGCACTGTATGGCAGCTTCCATTGGATTTGATCCATTGACCTGGGAAAGCTCTCTGGAAAGAGGTTTTTCAACCATTTTCCTCTGCTCTGCTTTGCGTGATCAATGACTTTAGGATATGGCTGACATTTCACTTTCAAAACATTGATGATCCAACCTATCTCGAAAGTAGTTAGTTTTGTCATCACAATGAATGAGTGAACCGTTTATTACATATTTATATGAGATTTCATAAATACTCTCTCCTATTTCAAGAAGATCGCCGCCACCACGGCAATAACAGGTCGATTTGAATGACCAATCAAATACTACATAAACCATTTTAAATATTCCGTACAAATAATAAAAATAAAATTATAATCTATTACTTTAGAAAACATACAAAAAATTATGGTCAACCAATAACTAATACAGAGTCAATCGATGAATCGAACACTATATACCATGCCTGGCAACATGTATAATAAGGTAGTAGAAGTGTGTGTGTGTGTATATATATATATATATATATATAAAGAATTTAATATTTATTGTATAATGATAATGTAAATCATTTAAAATGTAAAAGTAATTGCAAAAAGAGAGAGTTATATATATATAAAGGGTTTTAAAGAGTTATGTTATGTATATTTTAATTATAATTATATTATATTGAAATTATATATATAAAGGTATACATATGTGGTTAAAATGAATGCTATAACATAATATATAACATAATAATTGTTAAAATGGATTATATATAAAACAATCATAACAATAAATAAATTATCTTTTTTTTAAATGTTTGTTTTACATATTTTATAGAGATTATGGTGATAAGAGCATAATAAAATAAGTATTGGTTCAACAATTAGTGAAATAAATCTATATTGATGAGCACCATCCTAGTATAATGTGAAGTTGAAAGGGCTAAGCATAGTATAGCAATATCAATTCAATATATGTAATGATATCACAAGTGTGTTTATATATTATATGTAGGGTTGTGAAATTATAATATATGTGTGAGGTCAACATAACAATGATTAGATGATTGAATGGTGTAATAGTTATAATGAGAGTGCATACAAAATAGGAGATAGGGTATCGTTCTTAGTGTGCTCTTAATGTGAGATTGGTTAAAAAGAAGAAGAAGAAGAATAGAGAAATAGGTAATAGAAGTAAAGTGAATTATGGCAAAGATGGCGAGGATATAAGAATGACAAGATAGTTAGTATGTAATAATGATGGAAAATTAAGGGATAATATTAATGATAAATAAATAAGTATACAAGAATGACAAGTAGTATAAAGTATTAGAGTGTGAAGTGACATAGAAGTAGGTAAGATGGAAAAAGTACATGGTTTATGCAATGTGATATATATAGCAATAAGGTGTTGGCATGCAGGGTGGTTGAAAATAGTGAGAGGATATGCACGAAGTGTATTAAGAACATAACATGGACTAAATGATGGTTAGAGAAAAATAGATGTAACATAAAGATAATAAATAAATAATGATATAATACAAAGGTTATCAATGTAATGCAAGGTGTGGAAATGTAAGAAATGCAACATGATACGATGTTACAAAGGGTAGTAGACAATTGAGATAATGTGTATAAAAAAAAAGTAGGTTAGAGCATAACACACAAAAGTAAGTGGGAGCATGAACGAGAATTATAGTCTAAGGACAATACTATAATGAGGGAGTTAATTACATTAGAGAGATAATCAAAGTCAATAACGATTGTTTATAATTATCAAGATACCCTAGGTGGGATTCTATGTATGACTTAAGGAAGTTTATATCAAACTCAATATAAGATTCACTTAACTAGAGAATTGATGATGAGCTAAGGTTCTAACTAGTGAACAAACAAATAGACTATACTTTATACATGGGGGTCATATATGGAACTTAGGAAGAATAAATCTATAAAAAAAAGTGTGTCTTATCAATAATTAAATTACAAGTGATAATAAAATAGAGCTGAGACACGGTAAGGTGCTTACTAAATAGGGGTAGTTGTAATCAATATATTAATAGCCTCAACATGTTTTTAATCAGTGAAGGTACAATGAGACCAATATAGAATAAGGTTTGTTATCATAGAAGACACATATAAGTTGTGTCATGAATTTTTCCTTATATTGAGAATGACCATAACTTCGTGAAGAAGTTTTTTTTTTAAGGGTGGGTGTATGTAATGCCACCTTTTGACTTAGATATCTAGAATTACTTAAGGCCCAATCACCATTTATTTTCTATTGACTGTAAAACTATTAATGATACACTTGAACTTTTAAGACATGAACCTATGTGAATGTCAATTCTATGAATGTTTAACGTTATTTGAATTATGATGGATATTATGCAATCTATTTATAACTTGAAAATTTGACATTTAAAGTTGTCGGTACGTGAATACTGGATTGAGATTATGATTAAATGCATTCACATGATGATAATGCATGGATATTTATGAGTTGTGTTATAGACTAATCTGCAGGTCAAGAGGCTATGGAATAGCCAAAAAATAATGATGATAAAAGGTTGATGTCGTGAACATCAACCAGGAAACAGTATGGTATAAATTTTGTATGTGAAATTATATTGGTTCAAATGCATTGCTATGATATGTAGACAAGTGCAGGTTTTGCAGGTGGCGAGACTGCCTAAAACTGAATATACAATGACAAAATTCCTAGCAACACAATGCCACTGTATGGTCCATGGTAGGGTGTTGACCCTAGTTCTATTAGGAGGGGTGGAGGCATTTCCCACCATGTATCCTATGAAACCTGGAGTCATGGGAGGACGGTGTTAGCTCACACTCCCCTAGATGTGTGATGATGATTGTCAGTTTCCTGCTGTGGAAGTTTGGTCAAGAGAAATGACACTTCCGCTTACAAGTTTTATTTGGAGTTAGGTCAATATAGTTGATGCTCCAAGATAGTCCAACAAAGGAAGGATAGGGATGGAAGATGGAAGATGGAAGTAAGTTAGGGAGGAAGGATGACTAGAAGTAGTAGAGAGTGTGTGGGGTTTCGCCGTATAGAAGAATTTCTTGATTTCCTCTTTTTGAGAAGAAAAANTATATAAACTACAATTATCTAAGTGAATGTTGTTTGTGTTAAGTTATTGTAATTGAGGAATTTCGTGAACATTTTAAATAGTTTACTATTTTTTATGAAATGAATGGTCTTGTTGATTGGATTGGACGCATACAAGAATTACTTTAGGTGTGATAATTATTTTCATTAGTACATGTATGAGTCTTGTATGTGCTAGCTACACATGCATGCCTTGCACATGTACACTAGTATGTGTAAGTGTTTTAAATTGATGATGTTGCTTATTTGGTGTGGATGTATGAATCATGTGTCGCTACCTTTGTATTGTAAATTACCCTACTTCGGGACGAAGTTTCTTGAAGGGTGGGTGTATGTAACAACCCAAATCAATTAATTTTTATCGTAGTTTTTATTTATTTATTTTAAATTTAATTAATTATTAAAATATATTAAATCAGACTTTTATTATTTTATTATTAAAGGGTGGGTGAAGTAATTAATGGGGGGATAAGGTTGTTGGGGAGTTAATGGGGGGATAAGGTTGTTGGGAAATTAATGAAGGGGATTGGAGAGAGGAGGATAAGGAAGAGAGGAGGGGACTTGGAGAGGGGTCTCATTTTGGCATTGAAAATTTATGCAAGAGGTGAAGGAGGAGGAGGGAAAATTGGGGGAACAGAGCATTTTGGAAACATCCATAGGGCACTGTTGTTGTTGGGCATTTTGGGCTCGGGGGCCAGGAAACCACAAGGATTCCTGGAGCTAGGGAGTCGGAGAGGTTGTTCCTAGTTGGATGGGAAGTTAATATTCAGTTTGGTGCAGTTGGGCATGATCATCAACAAGCAGAAAAATGGACTAAATCAAATAATCTACAAGTTGAGGTAAGCATTCTATGTATTTTATTAAGTTTTGTTTTATTATGTTGTTGTTTTATTTTCCTAGTATATAAAAAAAAAATCATGAAAAAAAATTCTAAACTAAGTTGCAGCTAGAAAGTATTTATTTATATAAGGCTTTGTAAGATAGGCCTTACATTCAATTACAAAATTAGGTCAAAAAGGACGGAATGGCCAGTTTACATGAAATATCCAATTTTTACATAAAATTGACAAATTAAGCCCTAAATCAAGAAAGAGAGGTGATGGCATGCCCTTCTAGGGTGACGTTGGGCCTCCTAGGTGAAACGTTGGCCTCCAGGAGAAAAACATCAGGCCTCCCAAGGCCTTTGGATCAAGCCACACGTGCCACTTGGCACACAACTGCCTCCATCATGTCCATCCAATGTTGGGTGATGTCAAGGGTCACAAAGGTGACGTCATGGGCCTTCCAAAGCCAACATCATAGTGGGAGGGAAAGACCCCCCTGGTTCCAGGCCTGCCACGTTGTCTCTGGTGGAACGTCCTCATCTTTCTCTGGTGCAAGCCTCTGATATGTGTCTGCCCCTAGATGGGGTCTCAACATCCATTTGGTGGGATTTTATCCCTATGGAGGTATGAACTAATCATCTCCCCGTGTGTACATGTCCGTCGGGTGTGGCCCTGCAACAACAACAAGTATGCCCTCCATGGGCTCATAAGTCATAGGGATCATAACAATGTCAATCACACCTAATAATCAAGTTATCTAAACATGTACATAAAACCCCCCTTTCCCAGACACATGCTCAAATATGTTGTGCTATTCTACAAGCCGGGTTTGGAGAGGGTTTCAGGAGGTCCTATTGGGATAATTCTCATTGGATGTGGGATGTTTCCAGGTGAAGACCAATCCAGGTCATGTAAGTGGATGAGGTGGTATGGGGATGTTTGAGCAATGGGTGCAATGATGACAGGTAAATGTATGGCTTACGTGTGAGTTCCTCTGAAGAGGGTGAGTTGCACCTTATCGTGGATGCAAATGTTTCCAAGCCCGTTCAATGCCTTTTACCTTTTTATCTTATTGAATTGTATTTCAAGAGAATAGTTGGGGGACACTTCCCTAGCATGGTGACCAGTGGTGACAGTGTTACCCAAAAGCATTTCACGGAGATGAGAAGGTTGGCTCATGATGAGACCCCCTTTATCTTGGCTATGCCACCAAGAGCCACTACCCTGGCATGGTGACCAGTTGAATGGTAGTGTCATACCACTACATTCCCATGGACCTAATAGGTTGTCTCGTGATGAGACCCCCTATCCTCCAACTAGGTCTTGATTTTATTATTTTATGGGTCCCTCCATTTCTTGCTGAGAAGCCTTTTATTGTTTTCTTGGGGATCCTTGGGCGAAGCATCTAAAGGTTTTGTTCTTTTGGATTTTTTCTTTTGCCAGCTACTTTTACCCTCTGGGCCTTTAGCCCCTTCTTCCCACAAGGTAAGGTACAACCATTTGCTAGCTTGGAAAACCCAATGCCTGAACCAATGCAGGGGATGGATGAGAGGGAAAATGATGAAAAGTGATAAGTATGGTGGGAATGGACAATGACCTTTCATGAACCCACCCAGTGGAAACTCAAATCCTAAGGGAACCAACTTGCTAGGGCATCCTGTCATTCCCCCCAGGTGTGGACAAGTGGAAAGGCATAAATTCCAAGCATACGTCATGAAGAAAAAATAATTAAATGCACATATTAAAATGTTTTTAGAATCAGAGTGACACATACCATGATACCCGAACTCGTTAACTCATGGAGAAAGACACACTACTGTTGAAGGACCAGGCCGATGGGATGTATGCTACTGTTGCTAAAAGGATGGAGGCATTGAAGAAGAAATATGGGCCCTTCAGGGCCAGGCTCAAGTGAATATGGCTCTTGGTACTCCATGTCTAGAACCTATGGGCCTTGAGACATAATATCCTTAGTTATCACTAGGCTAGGGGATAACACTCCCCATGGGGACACACTAGGCCGAATGTATCCTTTGTCCCACATCTCCTTCAGCTATAGTTTGAGCTCAACTAGCTCTGGTGTACTCATTCTATAGGGCGTTCTAGACATTGGCACCGCTCCTGGTACAAGTTATATTGAAAATTCAATATTCCTTCTTGGAGGTAGACATGGCACCTCTTCTAAGAATACATATTTATATTCTCTTAATATGGGATGGTCCTCTAGGTTGTAAATTCTAACCTTGTACAATATCTACTGCAAACTGATATTCAGAAAAGAACGGAAAAGATACAATGGCAAATACAAACATTACACAGAGATCTTTCACCTGGAAACCCAAACCGGGAAAACCAGCATATATTATATTGATACATTGTTTACAATACAATATACATATAGGAGCCAACGGCATCCAAAACCCTAACCCAATGACTTGGATTAGTCCAAAACCCTAATTCCTTAACCGGAACTAGAAAACCATTGGCAAAAAACCATGTGCTGAAAACCACCTAATATCATGTGGTCCCGAAAATATGTCGTCCCGAAAATATGTCGGCCCGGCAAAAATATGTCGGCCCGACAAAAATATGTCGGCCCGAAAAAAAAAATTCGGGGGTGCTGCCCCCGAACCCCTGCACCCCCCCTCTAACCCCCCTGCGCGCCCGGCGCAGGCGCTCAGACACTACTACTCGTGCAAAGAATATAACACATACCCAACATAGGTTGGGTTTGTAATTCTCAACAGATTCTAGTACTTGTATTGCATACAAGGGACATCCCTTTCTGCAATACTTCTTTACTTGGAGGGTTGATATTTGTCTCACTGAGACAGGATTTTGAATCCCTTATAGGGTTACCTTTATTCCTTCTTCATTTTCACACTCCAAAGTTTTACTATAATAGTCCAACTTGGTTTTGTGGGCATCCAACCAGTCCATGCCAATCAGCAGGTCATAAGATCCTAAAGGAAGTATGTTTAGGTTCACTTGGTTGGGAAACCCACTTATAACGAATTGGCATGCTGGTATGACCTCTGTTACTTTTCTTTTGGTTCTAGTGGCTAGTTGTATCAGCCATGATTTAACATGTTTAACTTGTTCCAGTTTACATTTCTCAATAGTTTGAGGGACAGCATAACTTAAATTAGAACCAGGGTCAATTAAAATGGAAACAGGATGGTTGGAAATTGTACCTTCCATCTCCACCATTGAAGTTTGGTGTTCAGCTTGTCTATTATCCAAGGTTGCATAAATTTGTGGCATGTTCTTAGCCACATCATTGACTATGGTATCCTCTTGGACATTGTAGACCCTCTTATTGCTCTATTGCCTATGCGGACATTCCCTCAGCAGATGTTCCTCTCCACAACCCCAACATTTCAAGGGTTCTCTCTTCGTATTATAAATCTTACTTGGAGTTGCTCTGAATAGTTTATGTCCACTCTGGGATGGAAACTTTTGTTGATACACACTTATGGAAGGAAGACTCGTCCTAGAGCTCTTCCCATGGTTCTTAAATCTCAGGGATTTAAACCCCTCCTTCTTGAATCCTAAATTGTTTTTCTTCTTCCAATCTTCATGGGGTTCTGTCTTATTCTTGAATTGCACATAGCAATACCTTTCTTTTCAAAGAGTATCTTCTAAAGTCTTTGGCTCATCAAACTCAACTATGTCCTGGTAGCACTGAGGTAATCCACTAATAAATTGTTTCATCTTTACTTTTTCATCATTTATGTAGGGCACATACCTCATCAACTCAAGGAATTTGTTGATATATTCATCTATGGTGAGTTGTCCCAACTTAGTTCATAGAACTCCTTGGTCTTCCCATCAAAGTACTTCTCTGACAGATACTTATTCTTTAAGTATTTCTCAAATTGTTTCCATGACAAGTATTTCTCATGGATTCCTTTCACATCCCTAAGGTCGTCCCACCAAATGGAAGTTTTCTCATTCATGTTGAAAATGGTTATTCGAGCCTTTAAGTTTTTAGAGTAGTCATGAACTCTGAATTACTTTTTTAGGCCGAGTAGCCAAACTTTTTTTTCTTCCCCCTTATTAATATCTCCATCGAAGGTGGGTGGTTTGGCTTTCTTGAATTCTTCAGGGTCATGACTCTTGGAAGGTTTCACCTTCTTTCTTTTCGTCTGGGGATGGGAACTAGTTTTGCCACTGGAAGATTCCCTAGAGTTGTCAGTGTCCTCACCAGAGGAATCTTCCATTGAGTGTCTCTTGGCTCCATGTTGGGCCTTCTTTGAGGTGATCCTCTTGATGTGGCCACTTTCAGGACTATGCTTATGTATCTCGGATGGACTTGGAGTTTTCTTAGTATGATCCCTGTCCACATGACTGGCAGTTGGACCATGTTGAAGTTTCCTTTGTATATCTGATAGACTTTGCAGTAGGAATGCATTAATTTCAGTTTTCTTTTTCTACTCCTTGATCAGTCTTTCATTTTCATCCTTATAACTTTGTCATTCTTCCATGAGGATTCTTACAGTTTCGGCGAAATCTGGAGGGGTTTCCACCGCCCTCCTTTCATCAAATTCTTCCTCTCTATTATGAGAGATCTCCCCCAACTCATGGTGTGTCACCATTGCTAAAAAAACAGGATCACTGAGCAATAAAATAAAACAAATGCTGAAATAAAACACAGAATATACACAATACAATAGAGACACAGATATACGTGGTTCACCCAGTGTGGGCTACGTCCACCAGAGAAATTCTCAGGTCCTTCCTTTATTATTATCCAGCAAATGAAGGGATACAACCTACAGCAAACCCGTTGTAACTTCCTCTTCTTTCTCTCACAATCTCTTCTCTTAGAATACAATATTCACAAATGATACATAGCCGCAATACATTTCCCTCATAAAAGAGGGTTTCCTTATAGAGTAAAAAACCCTAACATAACTTCTACCATCAGATATGCGACCTTATAATGAACGGTCCAGATTTACAATGAAATTACAATATACCTTTAAAAGGCAATTTTTTCTTCGAGGGCCCGCTTGCCCCCGGGCCCTACAAAGGCGGTAACCCCCCTCTACAATCCCCCACGTGGAGGAGTGTATATTATTCCATGGTGTAAAGTCTTCATGGGATGTAAACACAGCTGAAAAACAAAGACCTCTGAATCAGGAAGATAATTAGGTTCCACAACCAACAATCTCTCACTTGGAGACTGATCTCAACAACTCTATCGATGTTGTATCTACTAGGTTATGAACCTTCTTGGACCTGGAAAATTTCTCATCCTCATATTTATGCTTGAAGACCAAATGAAACTTAGCAGGAACTCAGGTTCTCCTTGATTACTCCCTTAGTTAACATGTCTGCAGTATTCTGGATAGTGTGTATCTTTTCCAAATTCAAATGTTAAAATTCCAAGACGGATTGTATGAAATGGTACCTGAGTTGTATATGCTTAGTATTTGAATGGAAGGTTGATTTCTTTACAAGATGAATGGCACTCTCAATGTCACAATACAACATGTTATTCTCCTTCTTCTTTCCCAATTCCTCCATAAACCTCTGTAACCAAATCATCTCTTTACTAGCCTCTGTAGCAGCAACATACTATGTCTCTGTTGTTGAAAGTGAAACAACCTTTTGTAGTTTTGAAATCCAACTTACTAATGTTCCACCTATAGTAAAAACATACCCTGTGGTGCTCCTCCTTCTATCTTTATCACCTACCATATATGAATCATCATATCCCTGCAGAACAATGTCTAAACCTCTAAAACATAATGCATGAGTAGAAATACCTCTCAAATACCTGAGAATCCACGTTACTGCCTCCCAATGTTCTTTACCTGGATTGTTCATATACCTGCTCAAAACTCCCACTGCATGTGCAATATCTGGTCTTTTGCAAACTATCACATACATCAAGCTGTCAACTGTTGATGAATAAGGGACCCTGGACATGTATTTTATCTTCTCATGTGTCTTGGGACACATTTCCTTAGTTAATTTGAAATGGCTGGCCAAAGGTGTACTAACTGATTTTGCATTTTGCATTCTAAACCTCTCCAACACCTTCTCTATGTACTCAACCTGAGAGTCAATTTGCGATTTTTCTTGTCTCTTGTTATTCTCATACCAAGTATTTTCTTTGCAGCACCCAAATCCTTCATTGCAAATGAATTAGATAATTTCTTCTTGAGCACATTTATATCCTACATATTAGACCCTACAACAAGCATGTCATCTACATACAATAGCAAGATAATATAGTTTTCATTTTCTAGCCTTTTAAAATAAACACAGTGATCAGAATGACATCTATTACAACCTTGTTCTTTCATAAACTTGTCAAACTTCAAATACCATTGTCGTTGAGTTTTCTTTAGGCCATACAAAATCTTCTTCAACCTGCATACCAAATTCCCCTTCCATTTGACATCATACCCCTATGGTTGTTGCATATAAATCTCTTCCTCTAAATCCCCATGGAGAAAATTTGTTTTTACATCTAATTGTTCAAAATGAAAATCTTCTACTGCCACAAGACTTAAAATAGTCCTAATTGAAGTCATTTTAACAACAGGAGAAAATATTTCATCAAAAACTATATCTTTCTTTTGTGCAAACCCCTTTACAACAAGTCTAGCATTGTCTCGTTTTTTCCTCCATCTTCTTCCTTCAACTTGTAAACCCATTTATTCTGCAAATCTCTTTTTCTTGTAGGCAAATGAACCAAGTCCCAAGTCTGGTTATTTACCAAGGAATCCATTTCCTCTTTCATGCCTTTCTCCCACTTTTTTTTTATGTCTACCTGCATTGCCTCTTCATAACATTCTGGTTCACCAGAATCAATCAACAATAAATAATACAATGAATGAGAGTATCGTTCAGGGGGTCTAATTAACCTGGTAGATCTTCTAACAACACTTACAAGAGTTTGAGGTACATGTTGATCCTATTGTTGTACATTTTGATTTTTTGGTACCTTTGGAATTTCTTTTTCGGTGATCTCATCAAGCACTGTGTATTATGGTTTTTCTTTTTCCTGTTTCTTTCCCTACAACTGATCTTTGTACATGACCTTCTCATTGAATATGACATCTCTACTCCTAATGTTTTTTTTTTTTTTTCATAATCCCATAAGCGATAACCAAAATCATTAACATTGTATCCAATAAAGGTACACTTCTTGGATTTTTCCTCAAGCTTTGTTCTATTTTCTTTATCAATATGGACAAATGATTCACAACTGAAAGTCTTCAAAAATAATAGTTCACCTTTTTACCTGTCCATGCCTCCTCTGGAATTCTACTATCCAAAGAGCTTAAAGATCCTCTATTTATTAAGTAAACAACAGTATCTACAACATGTTCCCATAACTATAAGGGCAAACCAGCATGCAATCTCATACTCTGTGCACGCTCTATGATTGTCCTGTTCATCCTTTCTGACACACCATTTGCTTATGGTGTTCATGGAACTGTCTTCTCTCTACGAATCTCATGGTATGAACAGTAATCATCAAACTCCTTGTTGCGATATTCACCTCCGTTGTCTGATCTGAGACACTTCAACCTTTTTCCTGTCTCATTCTCAACCAAAGATTTCCATTTCTTAAAAGTATCAAAAAATCAGATTTTTGTCGAATGCAATAAACCCAAGTTTTTTTAGTTGCATCATAAATAAAAGTAACATAATAACGAGAGCCACCAAAAGATGATACATGAGTTGATCCCCATACATCTGTATGAACAAGATCTAACCTTTCACTCTTCTTTTCTTTTCTGACTCTGAGAAATCTGACTCTCTTATGTTTTCCATAAACACAATGCTCACAGAAATCCAAATCAATTTGTTTAAGATCTGGCAACAAATTTCTTTTGTGAAGTATCTACATCCCCTTCTCACTCATGTGTCCAAGCCTATGATGTCACGGTGTTGTATCCACTAATGTAGAAGCTAAAGATATAGAATATTTGATCCATATGATTATCGGTGGCCACCCACCTTTTCCAACTGGCTCAAAACAGTTTTCTGATAATTTTGGCAATTTTCTATTTTTAGCAATTTTAACTTCCGGGGACATTTTGAGGGCCTAAATGAAATTTTTTTGGGAATGAGCTTCCCAATGATAGTCGAAGGCATGATTGATCCCCCAAAATGAATCTCCTCGACGATACCTTTCCAATGGGCTATCACACACCTAAAATGGAGATCGTATGCAAAAGTTACGATCCCGGGAAGTTGATGTACTAACTTACCCAAACGGGGCCCACGTGACTTTTGGCGCTTCATATCCTAAGGTTAGGTTTTTGAATGTCTAGGGTTTTTGGCATTCTTGTTTATTGTAAAAAGGCCTTCAAAGCCTCATTGTAATCTTCTTCTTGCAAATGCATGCAGTCGTCACATCTCTTCTCAGAGATAAGCCGCCATCATTCCAGCAATCTTGTTTCCATTGCATTTTACAGTTTCATCCTATTTCGTTATTGAATAGAAAACCAGTTTTACTATATCTATGTTATTTTGTGTTAAGAACCTGTTAATAATCTGTATTCATTTTGTTCTTCTCATAAAATATGGATCAGTGGTATCAGAACAGTATGTTCCTTGTCGTCTTAATCCATGTCCCCAACGAGGTCGGAGTACAAAGAGTTGGGTCTCGAGCTTGTTTCTCTTGAGGACAGAAGATATTGCACGCCCAAGAGACCTCTCATGGTAGGAGAAAATAAAGATGATGGGACAGGAGATCCTTTCAAACTGTTGATTGAGGAAGACTTCACGCAAAAGAAGAACGAGATGATGGATAGTTTCGCGCAAATCCTTCGACGGCTACCAATAGGAAACGCATCTTCTTCGAACGGAGGCGCCGCCCCCTTCAAGGTATAAATAAACTTCGATATTCCTATATTTGAAGGTCAGATAGACGCAGATGTTGTAGACAAGTGGTTGAATCTGTTGGAAGATTGGTTGTTGTCATTGATGTCAACCCTAGTCATGGGTTTTGGACCGCAAGATTGATGAAGGTATTTGGACATGAAGAAAAATGAACATGTAGATACAAGACCCATGGATGGATAGTATACATCATGTTGTTTTCGATGGTATGTGGCATGTCACGTGGATCCTCATGGTTGAGGAGAAATGAATTTTTGAAGATGACAAAGTGAATTGAAGAATGAAGTACATGTAGGCCCTGAAGATAATTAAAGAACAGAATTACAAAATAAGAAATTGTCAAGTCGACCCTAACATTAAAAGGAAGTGACATAAATGGTATAAATAAATATCATTATACATTCATTTGATACACAAGTCAAATTTTAGAGGAAATCATAAGTAAAGAAGGCCAGATTTCAAGGGAGGATGAAGTGTTTTGGTGATGTGTTCTAAGACATATCAAGGTACCTATGGTAAAAACTTCAGCTCTTGGTTCGCTATAATTATGGAGATACAATCTGTGGAAGATAGGGTTTTTTACCAGTCCTGAAGCTAGTCAATAAACAGGTGTTCCGGGTAAAACAGTCATAACTTCTTCATAGAGAATCCAAATGAAGTGGGACAAATTGCATTGGAAAGAGTACGGACTGTAGTTTCTTGTGTGGGAGTTTCAGAATCGGATGTTAAATATTGAGTGTGGGGCATTCTGTGCAAGTTTGGTCTTCTGAATAAACCAGAATTGAACAAAGTCTACCATTCTCTCTATAACTTTTTTTTGGGTGGAAGGAAGGGACAAGGATGGAGAGTTAAATCCTCTCTTGATATTGGAGTATTGTATACTCCTCTTGGAGGTTTATCCCTCCCTTTATATTTAGAAGTTGTAGCTACCTTTGGAAGTCATTACTTCCCTTGAACAATAACTATTG
>ML794134.1:234370-255579 GCA_009831015.1 Picea engelmannii
CTTGGGAGTCATTGACATCAATGGTGATTTCCCTCGCACTTGTTAACGGTTTCATCAATGACCGGTAATCAAGTGGTTTCTACCATGTTCGACTTCAACACATGTAATCACATGGTTAGATTCGTACTTTGGGCGACAAGATTGAAGACCTTGGATATCATCTTCGTAATCCAGGTTGCGATGGAGTATGTATAATTTGCGACACATAGATCCACTGTGTATGTCTCGTGGCTATGTCGTCTTGATTTGAAATTTCTCGCATAGATCCATAGTGTATTCCGGTGGCTATGCTATATTTTGACGGCATGGATCCACAGTGTATGATTGGTGGCCATGAACCATGTCTATAATGTCAGCAGTCTGTGATCTGAGTATGGGAATGCCTACCTCATAATTGATATATATGATATTCTGCAGATGCTTGGTTGTTCACAGGTTTCCGATTAGGTGTGCTCCTAGTTCCAGACACACACATGCAGCTTACAAAGTCTATCGGTTGTCACTGGTTCCAACCTCATACTTTGGGGGTCATTCTGTTACCCATTATTTTGGTCATCATGATGATGTATTGATGATGGCGTACTCAGGCTCTTCATTAGAACTTTCTCCTGAGAAAAAGTTACCTTCATCTCTTTCCAGAAATCACATTTTTGAAGAATGTTCGCAGGCTGCTAGTATATTTGCCTGCGAGAATGCATGATTCTCACAGGCTTCCTTAAGCCAAGGTGCGAGAAGTCCGCACTGTGTTGAACTGCTAGGGTGCGAATTCTTTCTAAAGAAGGGAAAAAGATGAATTCTTGACGCTTCTAGAAGGGAATCTTCTAGAAGGATGAGATGGCATTCGAATGGCTATCCTAGTACTAGATTCCCTGATATTTTGGGATCATTCTTATCCAAGTAACTAATTCATTCTCTCTTATATATTTAGGGAATTCTCATGGAAAAGGTTAAGCAAGAAGGTTAAGAAAAGAAGCAAGATTCATTGGAGAATTAGTGAAAAGAATTGTGTGAAGGACTGATGCTACAGCAGCTTGGAGACTCCAGCAAGTTCATCCTAAGGAGTTGATCTTCTTCATGCAAGTGAGCAAGTGTGTGTGTCGGAGCCAAGGGCCATTGAAAGGAAGTTTGCGACATCAAGGCTCAGGTTGTAATCTTTACTTTCCATTAATATGATACAGTAATATGTCCCTTTCCCATAAAGCTAATTCCACTTTATTGTATAATTCCTTGATCATATACATAGATTGACTGTTGAATAGATTGTGCTTTCTTCACTTTGGTTGGTTTGTGTTGTCTTGATCTTGACTGCACGAGAGCACTGGAGCGAAGCGGGAGAAACAAAGACCATAGGAAGAGATAATAAGGTATGTTATTTGTTCTTGCCTCCTATTTAATTCAATGGTTAGAATCTAGGGAAAGAGTCATGTTCTGTCTTGCTTTGTTCTAGATCCAGGTGGATCTAGGGAGATCGATTTGTGTCCGCACTTACGGATTTATCCAATAACACCTTTCCTCTATCATTTTGTCTTCCCATGTTCTTCATGTTTAACGCATTACCTGATGTCTTGCCTGTGTTTTTCCGTCACATTTCCTCACTAAGGATAACAACAACAACATCATCAAATTTTAAAGTTTTTGAACCAGAGACGGAGTTACTTACAGCCATGAACAAGTCATTCCAGCTTTCTAGCAATGAGCACAATATTAGAAGATCCATGGCCTCATCATCAAAGTCCACTTTTACAGAACTTAGCTGATTAGTAACCGTATTAAATTCATTTAAATGATCTGCAACAAACCCGCCTTCTAATATCTTCATATTAAATAATCTCTTCATTAGAAATACCTTACTGAACGTCGAGGGTTTTTCATACAGTTTAGCCAATGTGTCAATCAGCTTCTTCATTGTCTTTTATTTTGAAATATTGAAAGCCACCGACGTTGCGAGGCTCAGTCGTATCGTTCCTAGTGCCTTTCTGTCAAGAACCTCTCATTCTTCGTCCTTCATAGTCATCGGTTTCTTTGCTATTCCACCCAATGGTAGGAATAGATACTTCTGATATAAATAATTTTCCATCTGCATCTTCCATAACTGGTAGTTTTGGTCGTTAAATTTCTTGACCCTAAACTTTTCATCTTCAGCCATTGCTCCCACTCGAACCAGGAACCCTCTTTTCCTGCGAGTTACCTTTCGCTCTGATACCAATTGTTAGAAAAACAGGATCGCGGAGCAATAAAATAAAACACATAAGATACACAATACAATAGAGACACATATATACGTGGTTCACCCAGTGTGGGCTACGTCCACCAGAGAAATTGTCAGGTCATTCCTTCATTATTATCCAGCAAATGAAGGGATACAACCTACAACAAACCCGTTGTAATTTCGTCTTCTTTCTCTCATAGTCTCCTCTCTCAGAATACAATATTCACAAATGATACATAGCCGCAATACATTTCCCTCATAAAAGAGGGTTGTCTTCTAGGGGAAAAAACCCTAACATAACTTCTACCGTCAAATTTGCGACCTTATAATGAACGGTCCAGATTTACAATGAAATTATAATATACATTTACAAGGCAATTTTTTCTTTGGGGGCTCGCTTGCCCCCGAACCCCGCAGAGGGGGTAACACCCCTCTGCACTCCCCCACGTGGAGTGTACATTCTTCTGGGGTGTAAAGTCTTCATGGGATATAAACACGGATGAAAACAAAGACCTCTGAATCAGGAAGATAATCAGGCTCCACAACCAACAACCATCCCTTATGTTGTAGTTTTTCATGTTGTTCACTGACTACTTGAGTGTTGATAGAACATTTTATGTTTATTAATCTACCAATTTATGAACAACACACATCATTGCAAAGTGAAGTCAGCTTCTTTATTTGGAAACATTAGCAACATACACTGTAGATTTACAAAACATCTACAACAGTGGAAGGTTTTGTTCCTCTCTTCAATAGAGATTCAGACAAGTTTCTTATAAAAGGGGGTAAGGTATGGTGTTACCCCACAAAGTTCTCTAAGAATATTGCTATGTGACTCGTGCATGAGCCCAAGCAGACCAAGTGTTGTTACCATGCTCTAATACCAATTTGTAACACACTTGACCCCTAAATACCCTTCCTAGGAATGGGGCATCAAATTTTTATTCTTCCTAACTATTTCAAATCTTAATTTTGTGTTCTTCATTAGTTATTTCTCGCCACGAGCTTTCTAGTGTCACCACCACACTAAAATTCGAGCTCTGGTCTGCAAGTTATGGCCTCCCGAAGTTACCTGAGCATTATTAGTTGGGGTATTCAACGTTCGGCGCTGAACACTCATTTTTCCTAATCCCCGAAGTCCCAAAATCTCGCCATGTGGCCCTAGCCATTCAATGATCGGCGTTCGACGTTTTACGTTGAACGTCCATTTTTCGGCGTTCGGCAGTGGGCAATCGACGGTCGACATTCTACACTTTCAGCATTTCGGCGATCGACGATCGTCGTTGAATGTTCAATGTTCGACGATCGATGATCTTCGTTGAACATCCTTGTACTATACTACACCCAAATCTTCCGAACTCCCAAAGTTATCGAGACCCCCGAAGTCTCGAACACGTCACCAACCACGTTGGTCAGGCGGGCACGAACCAGACGCTGACACGCGGCAAGGGCCAGGGGTGACATGTGTCCTGCTCTAGTGGGCATAAGGGATCTGTGAAACGGCCATATTTGGGTGACACTGTAATGTGGGTCCACATCACATCAAATGACATCATCATGTCACGTCTTCTTGGACTGATAACTACCCAACCCTTCGATCTCATGGTCAATAGGAGTCCACATGGATCCATAAATCTATGGCTCTCATTACTTCGGGGCTCCGGACTTCGGAGCTTACCAACTCGTCACGTCGTGAATTCCCCAAAGAGCCAAGTCTCTAGACTCTCTAATCTTGCGCCAAGTGTCCTCATCCTACCAACGACCAAGATTCATTTCGGTATTCGCGACTTCGGAGGTTTTCACACTCCGTAGATTCTTGGCCAAGTTCCTCCGGAGTACTAAGTCTTCGGACTATAGGATCGCTTGCCACGTACCCTCTCATCCAACGACTCTAATTTGACGGACAACCTTAGACAGGGGACAAGTAGGGGCCATGTGTCGCTCCATGACGCGTTCTCGGTCGATTGGGTAATCGAGGGTGGTTTCTTAGATCGACGGCTGGGAGGGATCTCGAAGGATCTGAGGATCAATGGTCCACGTTACTTCAACAATTCGACATTCAGGAGTTCGGCGTGTATCTTACGGCTTCCTCTCTGGACTACCCCTTAACCATCGCCACGTGTACCTAGCATTCACGGCCAGGATTTACTCTGGCTTGCAGAACTCGGGGGAAGCCCGTGCGTCCCTATATTGTTGAATACCCGAACTTCTGAATAGTCGTTGATCTGTGGACATGTGTCCCTCCACTTTCAACGGTCCCGATTAACTTCGCGACTCTGGCATTCGGGATTTTCGACGTTAGACCACTCCTATCCTCCCGAAGTAGAACTTCATCAAAGCACTTAACGCTTCCCCTCCTAAGACTGATCTAATGGCTGAGAGAGATCCACACTGGATCCCCAGATCTACAGCCCTCATCAATTCGCGACTTCGGCCTTCAGCTCTTTTCAAGGATGGTGGAGTCCCGAAGTCCCGAAGCCGAAAGAGCTAGCTCCTTTCGGACTAGCGCAGGGTTCCCAAACCCTGATCACATGGGTCTTTTGAGAAAAACTTATGGGCTAAGCACTAATCTTTTTAGCAGCACATGGGTTAAGGACATGGGCATGAGCCCTCGGTCAAATGGGTGGATAGTCTGGAGGAAAAGGCCCTTCTCCCATAGAGATGAACTTGACATTCCCACTAAGGTGAATTCAAAAGATCGACGAAACTTAGACGTTTTAGTTACTCTTGTCCCAACTCTTCGGTGGATTCACATCCCATGAATCTCTAGCAGCTAAATTGAGATAAATCAAAGATCATCTAGATATAACAGTTCACAGAAGAAAATGAACATTTCTAATCATTGTTCAAACACTGAAAGACTTAACCATAAACACGGACATTTCATCATCACATCCAATATATATATATATATATATATATATATATATATATATAGACACAGAGTATGATAATACTTATCAGAAATGAAAAAGGTGAACCGACTGCTGAAAGGGGTGTTTGTTTCCTCCCAACCATAGACACAGCCACTCCTGATGAATTCACCATTGGCCACCCCCGAGCTAGACCATGATGCTCTGAGAGAGATTCTTTCTCCTTGCTCCACAACAGTCAGGGACGGAGGTTACTCTCCTCCTCCCACGGGAAATTGGCAACCAGTTTTCTCTACTCCAAACACGGAGGTATGCACGAGTTCCTCCTCAGTGACTCATCAGCCTCATTTATCACCCTGTAGAGAGACCCTGCCAAAGGCTTCTTATAGTCAAAACAAGCTTTTCTCTCAACTCCAGAGTCGAAGCATGCTCGTTTCTCTTCTCTGGAGATTGTTTTTTTCTACTCTACTTCCCCGCAGATCTATCTCTGTCCCCCGAATTACCTCCTGTCTTGCCTCCCTCGGCAAGGTTGCGTGGGTCCGAATCCCAATTTGTGGTCAGGCCTGGAAGCCTTACAGATGAGTACCCTATCCCATCTCCTCATAACTCTTGAGGATCGTCTTCTATCTACCAGCCTGACTGGTAATTCATTTTTGGGTCAAAGGACTGTTGAGTAATTACACCCAATAGGTATTGGTCTAGTGAGGGTCATCTCAACCATTCTTGGTTTCTCCTCACCATCTCTCATTGCATCAATAGTCTATCTTGACAAACTCCCCCCCTTTCAGCAATTGTGCAACACATACCAAATTTCTATTAATAACAAAAAATGCATACATTAACCATTTTATACAAAGGTTCATCAAATCAAAAATTCACATATTTAGTCCACCATACTCTTTTATCCAATTATAGTTATATTTACAAACTATAACCTATTGTTAATCAATATGCATCTACACCTATATATGACTCTACTCCTCCCGCTAAAGTGCACACATGACGAGATATATGAAATAAGTATTTAACATATTCATCAATGTTCATCAATGTTGCTATGAATGTGCATAGCAACATGAAATATATTGCCCTTTCATACGGTCGCACATTGAAAACATATATAACAGCAAAATATCTCTATCTCTTATTATGAGTTCATGAAGTCACAACACAATTTGACTTGTCTAATCATAATGTCACACTATCTCTCAATGGTATATTTCAGTGGCATATGTGTATAATAAAGTGTGGTCAACCCCACAACTATGGTGATTAATTTAACCATATCAAAACACCCTACAACTATGACTATGGTGATTAATTTGACCATATCAAAACATAAAATAGGTGAGAATATAAAAGTCTAAAAGTCCAAAATGGGAATATAAAAGTCTAAAAGTCCAAAATGACGAGGCATTACATGCACTTTGGACACAAAAAGCCCAACTAAACCTTTTTATTTGCAACCTACGGCTCTTTGATATAGCAAACAAATATTCTTTTAAAAAACATAACCCAATCAAATAGAAGATAGAGGCTAAACACTGAAAGAAAAAGATATCACCCTTTGATATTTTATCGTATTTAGGTTGTTGTGAAGGCATTGTTCCCTCTTCACTCAAGTTTACTTTGAAAAACATTTTGTTAAAATAAAATACTTTTCTAAAATAGAAAAATGCAGCGGGAGGAACAAATGGCAATTCCATTTCTGAAGATACTTATAATGTCTATTAATGTCTATTGGAGAATTTAAACACAAAAAGGAAAGCAGTGACGTCAGTTGAGGTAAGAAACAAAACATGGCATCCATTATTCAGCACTCAGATCATTCAAATGAAGAATTTTTCAAATCTAACATTCAGATCATATGAGCGTTTTTAAATTGTGAAAAATAGAATTTTTAACATTCTAAATTGTGAAAAATAGAAATTTTTAACATTCAAATAAATGATAAGAGCATTTTTAAAGTGTAAAATATAAAAAATTGTGAAAAATAGAGTTATAGAAGCGTTTTTAAATTGTAAAAAACAAAAAATTTAAAGTAAAAATAGAGTAAAAAAAATTAAATTAAATTGGGAAAAATAGAGTTAAAAGGAATGTGAAAAATAGAGTGAAGAGGAATATAGGTATTTAAATTGTGAAAAATAAAACTTTTAACATTGAGGTAGATCATATGAGTGTTTTTAAATTGTAAAAAAAAAAAAATTGTGAAAAATAGAATTTTTAAATTGTGAAAAATAGAGTTAAGAGGAATATAGGTATTGATACGATGAAAATAAAAATTTTAAATTGTGAAAAATAGAGTTAAGAGGAATGTGAAAAATAGAATTTTTAAATGGTGAAAAATAAAGTTAAGAGGAATATAGGTATTGAGAAGTTGATAGTGGAAATAATAAATAAAAAGAGGTATATAGTGGAAATAGAGGTATTCTTGAAAATATTTATCAATAGAGGTATTTTTGGAAATAATAGGGGTATATATAGTGGAAATAATAAATAAAAAGAAGTATATAGTAGAAAAAGAGGTATTTTTGAAAATATTTATCAATATCTATATCTTAAAAATATTTATCAATATCAAAGTAAGTTGATCCGTTGTAATGACCATAAATATAGCATCCTTGGTAAATCTCCGAGCTTAAAAGGATCAGGAATATTTATCAATGATCTCATTCTAGAAGATCAAGCTGAATTAAACAAGGAAGTTTAAAAGGTAAAAGAAACCAGGAAAGAAAGATAATAGGAATAAATAGAAACCCAAAAACTATTGTTAAGAATAGAGACCAGAAAAATAATAATAAATAGGAATTTGGAACACTCCGATCCTTTTTTGAAATTGTCGTGACTTTCCATATATGATTTATCAATATCTATATCTCAATTTATACATATCAAATTCAATTTTGAGTATCGCTATAAATTCAAAGAAATTCTTGAAACAAATTGATCAAAATTCAAAATTTAAATTTAAATTCTAAGAAATTCTGGAAATGGCAGTTTTTAAAAAATTGATCAAATTTTGAAATGTTCAAATGCAATTTTGAGTATCGCTATAAATTCAAAGAAATTCTTGAAACTGAAATTGATCAAAATTCAAAATTTTAATTCAAAGAAATTCTGGAAATGGCAGTTTTAAAAAATTGATCAAATTTCGACCTGACAGTTTTAACAGTTTTAATTATTCAAACCATTAATGAAATGCAAATTTCAAATTTGAATACAAGGATAAACTGTCCCAAGAAAAATTGCTCAAATGATAGTTTTCATTATTCAAATTTAATTTGAATATCAGGATAAACTGTCCTCCAAAAATCTAATGATTGTTTACAAATATACAATCGGTTTACAAATTTACAATTCCTTAAACTGTGTCCCAAAAATCTAATGAATGTTTACAAATTTACAATTGGTTTTGCAAAATTGGTTTTTTCAAATTTACAATTTCCTGAAATCGCAGTTTTGCATCTAACTAAAAATTCTGCCAGACTGAACTACAAAAGGTGGTTTTGATTTCAATTTTGAAATCCAAAAAACAAGGTGGTTTTGATTTCAATTGTGTCAAAACATTCATTATGTTAACCACCTTCAAGCGGTCTACACATTTCCAGAAAGCTCTGATTTGAAGTTTAATCAATATGGAGTATTACTTTTTGTAATCGATCTGGAAAGCTCTGATTTGAATACTCAATATGGAGTATAAACTTTTGTAATTGATCCATCTATATACTCCATATTCCATACTCCCGTAGAGTTTTATTGGTTATATTGGAGAGAATCGATATAATAATAAGACCCCTTTGTGTGTGAGACTGGTAAAATCTACATGCTCCATATTTTATACTTTCGTATTTTATACTCATAGAGTTTTATTGGTTATATTAGAGAAAATCGATATAATAATAAGATCTTCTTGTTTGTGAGACTGGTAAAATCTACAAAGGTAAACATACCTTATTGAATTTAAACTTATGATCTATAACCTCTTAAAAGGAAACACATGTTCTTAACTATTAAACCCACTCAAATTGTATAATACACAGATAATCAATAATATATAATATATATAATACTCCAATGTTCTTAACCATTAAACCCACTCAAACTTGTTTGTGAGACTGGTAAAATCTACAAAGGTAAACATACCTTATTGAATTTAAACTTATGATCTATAACCTCTTAAAAGGAAACACATGTTCTTAACTATTAAACCCACTCAAATTGTATAATACACGGATAATCAATAATATATAATATATATAATACTCCAATGTTCTTAACCATTAAACCCACTCAAACTATATAATACACAGATAATCAATAATATATAATATATATAATACTCCAATTATATAATATATATAATACTATAATATATTGCTGCAAATTATGACCACGATTTGGTTTAATGACCATAAAAGTACTTTACAAGAAATATATGGATATGAACAATTATTGCCCTGATTTGATTTTGATGATAAGCCGTTAAAATAAAAGACTGTTATCAAATGAGAAGAAAAATCGGGCTACTTGTAAAAAGTCATGCGCAGTGCCACTAATAATTCATGAAATGATATTAAACAGATGACATTAATATTTTAATGTATTAAAGATTAAAAACCGAACACAACCGCCAACATCAAAAAAGTAGTGGAAGGCCGTACGAGTTAGCGTCTGACACAAACCTACCACCGATTTACTCGGGACTCGCGAACCCAGGTTTAACACCTTCGACGCAAACCCTACCTAAACTTATTAAAGTAATGCAGCCTGCAATTCTCTGTTACAACAAACGGATATTCTTTAGAGGAACATAACCCACCCTAAATTAAAGGATCGGCGATTTGTTTCATTACCGTGTCTTGGTTGTAACGTATAGTATTGTTCCCTATTTACTCGTATTTTCTCTAAAAATCATTTACTAAAATAAGATCCTTTTACTAAATCATAGAAAGAAAACAAACCAGCGAAAAGGGGCAAATCGCAATCAGATAAAAAGGATGATAATAAAAAGTTCTGCAACCTACAGAGATAGAACTTTTGCCATTCAAGTCAGTGGAAATAAGAAGCAGAACATTTAAACCGACGAAATCGGCATATAAATAAATGCAAATCATTTATTCAACATTCAATAAAAACCCACTGGTTCGTACATTCAAGCAGCTTTCACCATTAATGCAGAGAAAATCAGTTAAATTGTTCGGATTGGAGTACACAAAAAAATTAGTCCATTTTCATTCTCCATCAAGAAAGACTTGTGTCTCAATCAAAAATTTAATTTGCATATCAATCAATCTTGAAACCGCTTTACAAAGCCGGTTCATAAAAGATGGTTTTCTGTTCTTCCAGAAAAGAAACGAAGCGAAGTGTTTACATTCACTATTTGATATTTTGGAAGCATCTCCAAAGCCACCAGGGTTGCAACATGAATAATCTGGACACCAAAACATACATTCTTCCTGAAGAGCACATTGTACACAGCCACTTTCATCAAAACTATATTACATTCCCATGCTTTACACAAGTATAAACCCTAACTTCCCTGCTTAATTTCCTTGACATCCGTTAGCTGCCAAAAATCGTCCTCCCATAGAGACCCCTGGAAAACCTCTGCGGCAGCCTCGTTATATCCCGCGTTCTCAGGAAGAACTTGAGAAGAAATGGCGGCCACTACATCTCCATCGTAATATTGAAACTGGTTAAAACCCATGGCCAACTCGTCGGCAGAATCTAGAAACACATTAAAATCTAACTCTCCAAGAACATTTCCGTAAGCTTGCAAGTCCCCAATATCAGAACCGTCCCCAATAGAAGAAGACGAGTCCGTATGCTTCGATGTAACGCCCATTTTTGCTTCTTCTGATGATTTCACAATGCCGGAATCTCTCCGCTCATTCTTGCTCAGCTGGACCTCGCAGGAGAAGCCATCCTCGTCTGTGTAGCTATCCATTTTATCGATTCTGTCGAGGAGAGCCAAGAGGTCGGCGTCCTGTGCGAGCGGCACCGCATTAGGTTTCTTGGCCTCTGGAACAAATATTAACCCCGAATCCGAATCATCCGATAATAATACGCTCTCCGTCACATCGCTGGATTCATCCCTCGCTCTCTTACGGGGCAGAGAGTTGCCGCTGCTCTGAGAAACAAATTCAGAATCGGCCATACTGTGTATCGAATCTGCAGACAAACACTGTATTTGTAAAAAGGATTTGGCACATCAGACAACATAACCTAACGTCGAGATTTATACAAAGTAGAAATGCCAACAAGAGCTCGCATGCAGAAGATGTTCCCGAGGATGCCACGTGGCAATAGGCCCCATCAAACAAACTCTATCGACAAACACGCATGGGGAAGCTCGGCGAGGCCAGCTCGAATCGGAGGACGTGTAAATTGAAACCGCCTGTTCGTGATCTTGGATTGGCTGCCCAAAATAAAATCTGCATACAACAGACGAAACGGCCCCACGGAAACCCCTGGAATAGGTAGCCTCTTAACACTCCCCCTTATCTGCCCGCCTTTCCTAGCACGTCAAGTTAAAAGCTTCTAGTACTTTGCCCGCTAGCTTTCCCGCTTTCTTAGCCGATTTCGAAAAATTAAAAAGCACACGTGTCGATGCTCTTCACCTTCCTCTGGTTTAGGGTTAGGTCGGTACCTATACCCGATGAGAATTCAATTCACACGTATCTATTCGCTCGTGTGAGGTGTGAAAGCGCGCTCCGTCCACCTCGACCCGAGCCTCACACGAGTCCCGTGAGACAACATAACATCCTCCGAAGCGTGATCTGGGCGGGCGTGCTTCCGGAAATCGATTCGGCGGGTCCCGCCGATAGCTTCGGGTTAAGTGGACCCACGTTTCCAAACCAACTCATCGGCGGACGGAAAGTTCGGCTGGCATTCCATTCCCGTTCCACCAACCGACGCACCCGCACCACAAGTGCGAATGAAATGACTGTTGTTGTTGGTATTTAATGTTTTGTTATTATCCGACGGCGGTGGCCTCGGCCTTTCCTCCCGGAGGCGGTGGTTGGAAACCGGAATGAAGTGACAAATCCAATTTGGTTTATCTGTGGGCGCCTCTCCACGTGCTCGCCAACAACAAAATCACCGATTTCCAATCTAATTTAATTCATGACTTCAGTTGGCTTAACTTGTGCGCGCCTCTGCCCCTTTTGCCCCCACTCCACCTCAACGTAAACAACATATCATTTTTTGTTGGGTGGCACAACACATTCTAAAGTTATATCACTTTTATTCAACCAACTATTTCTTACCCTCCAATCAATGTCTAATGTCAATTTGGGTGAACTTGGCTATCTTGGATTCTACTTTCCTTCATTCATTTTTTTATGTCTTCTTTCACACCTACATACAAACAAATCAAAGGTTGCATCATCTAAATCTAATTTTAAATGATTTCATCTAAATTGGAAAAATTATATCACAAGAGAGCAAGTCCATTGGTCCAAAATGATACAACTAACCCTCCGAGATAGCAAAGTACAATACAATGATAACCTTTCAAGGATGGCAAAGAATACATATTATTTCCTCCACATTAATAAGTTTTATATTAAAAAATGGGTTGGGAGAATTGTCAATTACTTAACACAAGTGATAACATCCATACGTAGAACCCACCATTCCTTCTAGTCAGCGAAACTTCTAAGCTATGTCCACTAATAGCAAACACGTTGTATCTCCCTTTATCCTTATCCGTCCAATAAGGACTACTTCTTGAAATTATCAATTCAACAAACCAATAACCTCGATTTTAGCGGAAATTCTCTCTCTTGTATTAATTTCATTATCCGAAAGAAAATATACACTATAATAACCCATTTCGAGTCACTTGCCTTGCCAAACTTTGATTCAGACCGTATATTCAATTTGACGCTTCATTTCCTTGTTGGGATGTTGAATATTAATGTGTATTTCTCCCCTTTTTTTAATCTTTGAAAAAAAAAAATCCCCTTAATTAAATGATGTATGGTCGTTAATTAAATGGTGTAGGGTTAGAGAAGGTTCTAATAAAACTATTTGTCAATTGGTTATAAGGACTATGTCTCGTTTTAGATTTATAAGGATTATGTCTCTTTTCTTTTTAGATTAAAGTTGTTTATGTCATGTGATCTCTTCATTCGTCTTAATATTTATTTATGAAAATAATATGTAATATTTATTTATGAAAATAATATGTAATTGGTTATAAGGATTATGTCTCTTTCTATATTAAAATTAAATTGTTTATGTGATATGATCTTTTCATTCTTCTTCATACTTATTTATAAAAATAATATGTAATTGGTTATAAGATTATGTCTCTTTTTATATTAAAATTGTTTATTTCATATGATCTCTTCATTCTTCTTAATATTTATTTAAAAAAATATGTATATATAAAGTTGTTTGCGTTATGTGATCTCTTCATAATACTTATTTTTTTGGAATAATATATTAAAATTGTTTATTTCATATGATCTCTTCATTCTTCTTAATATTTATTTAAGAAAATATGTATATATAAAGTTGTTTGCGTTATGTGATCTCTTCATAATACTTATTTTTTTGGAATAATATGTATATAATGATCGATTCATTCTCTTTAATAATTATCAATCGAAATAATATGCATATTGTAACTTGTAATTTGGTTTGTTTTTGCATAATGGTAACCTTATTATCATCCCCTGCCTTAAAGGATGTGACAAAGACATCTATCAATACACCAAGAACGAAGTGAATGGATTCATTTTTTGGATTGTTCCAAGAGTCATGTTCCAACCTCTAAGTTTGGTAGTTTTCTCCCTTTTGCTTATTGAAATCTTGACATGAGGACATACATCTTTCAACTTGTAAATTATTTTTTTTCCAACTGAAAAATTTTTCATTATATTTTATATAATTTGTAATTTGAAAAACAAAAGGTTACATGCCCTGCTACAATATGTTTGCTGATAATTTCCCCCTTTGTGGAAAGCAACCAACAAAGTCTAGAATATTATGTCATCTGAATAACAAAGAAAGATTTTTACTCTTGAAAAAAGAAAGTATAAGAATAAGTGGTCTGCCCGAAAGTAAAACTGGGAGATAAAGAGGCATGTGGTTTGAAGAGAGAGCCCAAAAGTAAAACTGGGAGATAAACAGGCATGTGGTCTGAAGAGAGCCTAGAATCATATCTGATAGGCCCACAGAAGAGAAGGGATTTTTTATTTTTTTTATGTCCTTTTTTTTTAGAATAAGGAAATTTGTACATTACTTGAGATACATTGCATTTAAAATTTATATTCTCGTAATCTAAACAATAAACATTCCACTCAAAATTTTATGGAGGAGATTTTGACTCCATCCAAGTTTTATATAAATATGAATAAATGTAACTATGTTCTTTTAGATATAGTTATTATCAACTTTGATAAATCTCCCCAAACAAACAATCAAAAAAATCTTATGGAAGAGATTTTGACTTCATCTAAGTTTTATATAAAAATGAATAAATGTAACTATGTTCTTTTGGATCTAGTTATTATCAACTTTCATAAATCTCTCCAATGTAAATCCAATAGACAATCTACATAGGGTAATGATCACAAATATGATAATTAGATAAAACAAATTTAATAAAAAAAAACCCTCTTAAACTAAAATCAACACTCATCTTTTCAAAATCTTTTGTGATCAATAAACTTATTTAAAAAATAAAATAAAAATTCCTCCAAATAAAAAGAAAGTTAAAACACTTAGATTCCATATAACACTTAGAATTTATATAGATTTATCCATTATTCATAACCATATCCCATTTAACTTCATTGCAACGTTACTAAATTAACGAGAAGAGAAAATTTATAAAACATCAAACCCCTAAAAGAAGAGGGTATGTTTAGGCTCAAAACATCAATTAATCAATTATATTGTAGTGAGTAATTAATCAATTATATTTTAGTGAGTATTAAAAATTTGGATCAAAACATCAATTATATTTTAATGAGTATTAAAAATTTGGCTATGTTTTATTATCAATTATATTTTATTTATATTTTATTGAGTATTAAAAATTTTAGAAATATAGAATTAAATATATTGTTCTTCAAAATAATATTATTAAAAATATAAATATAAGTGTAATACCTTTTTTTTTAAATTAATTTAGGAATGTAAAATAATAATTAAAAAATTTAGAAAAATAAAATTAAATATATTGTTTTTCAAAATAACATTATTAAAAATATAAATATAAATAAAATATATTATTTTAAAAATGAATTTAAGAACTGTAAAATGGTAATTAGTAAATACATTCATATAATTACCATGTGAATGAAATGAAAAATATCTTACAATTATTTGTCACATGTTCATATTAAACTAATAATCATATTAAACTTAGCACATGTTTATTATGTTGAAAAATGAAAAATATCTTCCAATTATTTTCAAATTTGTCACATGTTCATATTAACCTAATAATCATATTAAACTTAGCACATGTTTATCATGTTGAAAAATGAAAAATATCTTCCAATTATTTTCACAAGTACAAGTCCATATTAACCCTATAATCACATGGACCTTTGCACATGCTTATCATGCTTAGAAATCATTGAAGAGAAATAACAAAGCTACACTAGATTGACCATATGACCAAGACATAAAAAGATGAAAACAAAACCTCTTTATTTATAATATAATAAAAACGAGAACAACAATAGCCCTAAGAGAAACTAAAATCCTCATGAAAAAGCTCTAACCGTGCCGTGCACGCTTGTACAATGTACAAACTCACAATATTCAAAGTGTTTTTAGCTTTTTCTAAGTAAAGTGTTATATTTATTTATAATAAGTATTTTTTTATTTAATTTTAAATTCTCTTTCATTAGGTTAAATATTAGCATATCTTTGAATTTGGAAAGAAAACGTTGAAGGGAATAAGGAAAAGACTTAAAATTTTAACCTAATACTTATTAGATTAAGGATTATGTCTCTTTTTATTAAAGTTGTTTATGTCATGTGATTTCTTATTCCTTTTAATATTTATTTATGCGAATAATATGTAATTGGTTATAATAAAAAAGAATAATATGTAATTGGTTATAAGGATTATCTCTCTATATTAAAGTTGTTTACTTTATGTGATCTCTTCATTCTTCTTAATACTTATTTATGAAAATATGTATATATATAATTGTTTGTGTTATGTAATCTCTTCATTCTTCCTAATACTTATTTATGAGAATAATATGTATAGTGATCAATTCATTCCTCCTAATAATTATCTCTCCAAATAATATGCATATTGTAACTTGGTTTGTTTTTGCATAATGATAACTTTATTATCATCCCCTACCTTAAAGGATCTGACAAAGACATCTGCAAATACACCAAGCACGAAGTGAATGGATCTATTGTTTGGATTGTTTCAATAGTCATACTCCAACCTCTAAGTTTGATAGTTTTCTCCCTTTTGCCTACTAAAATCTTAACCTTAGGATATTCATCTTTCAACTTGTACATTGTTTGAGATACATTGCATTTAAAATTTATATTCTCATAATCTAAACAATAAACATAATCTTATGGAAGAGATTTTAACTCTATCCAAGTTTTATATAAATATGAACAAATGTAACTATGTTCTTTTGGACCTAGTTATTATCAACTTTCATAAATCTCCTCCATGTAAATCGAATAGGCAATCAAAAAAATCTGGAGGAGATTTTGACTCCATCCAAGTTTTATATAAATATGAACAAATGTAATTATGCTTTAATCAATTTTCATAAATCTCCCCAATGTAAATCCAACAGGCAATCTACATAAGGTAATGATCACAAACATGGTAATTAGATGGAACTCCAAAACTAAAGTTTAATAATAATATAAAAAAAAAACATTTTATACTAAAATCAACAAATCATCTTTTCAAAATCTTTTGTGATTAATAAACTTATTTAAAAAATACGATAAAAATTCCTCCAAATAGAAAGAAGTTAAAACACTTAGATTACATATAACACTTAGAATCCATATACATTTATCCATTATTCATGGTCATATCCCATTTAACTTCATTGCAACGTGACTAAATTAACCTAGAATTCCACAACAAATGTTCTCTTTTTTCCAGTCAAGAAAATTGCTCTTTATATTAGTTAATATAAAATGATACAATATTGTTCCATCTCTTTTGAAAATGTTGTTTAGGACTAGATAATTGTTCATGGACCAAGCTTGACAGCCAATACTAGTTTTACTTTACTTCCGAGCATCATTCGGAAGCTATAAGCCAAGGATACAATTGTTCATGGTGTTTTCCATGTACATACCAAAAAAGAATATCCTGGTGCAAAATAACTTAGCTTCTACCCTACAGATAAGTTTTTATCCATGATCAATGAATAGAGGATCAAAAAACATTGATGATACGGGTGAGGCCTGGAGCATTATCTGCCCAGCGGGTGTATACTATCTTTCCATGGCGATCTCGATCCATTTAGTGATCTTTTTTAGAGAACATCGGTTGCCTTGTTGAAATCCCGGTAGGTATGAATAAAGGTTAAACTATTGAAGTGGATGTGCAACCTCTTTATTTGATCCTTCCAACCTTCCAGCGCCAGGCTATGGAGACTGCCTCTACCATTGCACCAATCTATGACCAGCTTTGAGTCCCCAATGATTTGAATAGACTGAATATTGTGAATTTTTGATAGAAAGAGGGTTGTCTAGACTCCCATCAGCTCTGCCATGTTGTTAGTGTCTGCACCAAGGTTAAAAGTTCATTTGATAAAGAATTTTTTATTTAAATGAATGACTCTGTCAGCCCCGTTGTTTAGACTATCATCGGTGGTCGCACCATCAAACCAACCCACAATCTCATGAAGTCTCGACGATGCTCTGTTCTTTAATGTTTTTTTAGCCGCCTGTAAAACCTTAATTGCATTATAACTCAGCAGTGTCTTTGTTGCCACCACCTGCAGGAGAGTAGTACCAAAATTGAAGAGAAGATTGTTTCGTTCAATCCATAAGCACCAGCATACAGTTGTTGGGAGTGTGATAAAGGAGTGATGTTGATCATCAAAATTTGTGAGATAATCTTCAATCGTTTGGCCCTCCCAAGTCAACTTAACCTTTAATATACCTTCTAAAAAAGTCCATACATGTCGAGTGAACGGACATGAAACAAATAAGTGATAAACAATCTCCTGATTACAACAACACAGAGTACAAATACTYAGTCCTTCCCRGCAACGAGCCATCAAAGCATCCCATGTGAGAATTTTGTTTTTTAAAAGTAACCAAAAGAACAATTTTAGTTTCAGTTTCAAATTCCATTTCCAAAGTTTTATAGCCCAACCTATGTTKCCTGGATCCCACAAACTATTGGTCAGAGCTATGTACAGATTTTTGACAGTGGGGAAACCTAATCCGTCACCCCCCGACCATCTAAGCTCGTCCTCTGTAGATACTAGAAGAATACCAACGCYAGTGAGTGMCCTTTTGTAYTGATCCCATTCAATAGCTATATTACTGGTTAAGCCCAACTGGTTTGAATCTTTCCAATATGAAACARGAGGTGTATTCAAGGACGTGTTCCTTGCTTGATAGAGGAAAGTAATCCCACTATTATTTAAGGCATCAGACAGAAAGGAGTTAATGCCTAATCCCATAAGTTGATATCGTCCCGCCTGTACAAAGCACCCATTACCCGTCTTCCAACAGAGCCAGTGATCTAAAAGTGGCTTCGATTTTAATAAGTTTCTCCAAACTGGTGAATAATCACCCTGTGATCTAAGCTCCAATCTAAACCATCATGAAACGGAGGCATAAGGTAAGTACTTATCTTTAATGACCTTTTTCCAAATCCCCTTTGTAGTGAGCCCACGCCATAACCTTTTTTCCACCAAAGCTTTATTGAAGCAAACCAAATTCTTTATCCCCCAACCTCCCGCTTTTTTTGGCTTGGCTAAGCTGTCCCAATTGCATAAGTGAATACGTTTCTTTTCCTTGCCCCCTGACCACAGAAAGGTATAGATTAGTTGTCTTATTCTTTTAAGTATTGATGTCGGGATGGCAGCCATTGACATCCAAAATACCGGTTGGCTCACCAAAACTGCTTTAATCAAAACTAGGCGGCCTCCGAGAGTGAGCCATCGGTTACACCAATGGTCTAATCTTTTTTCAAATTTCTTGATGAGCCAGCCCCAGCCATCATCTGTGTAGCAATTCAGCTTTAGAAAAAATCCCAGATACTTGAGACCTGTGTCTATATGCTCGAACCGGTACGAGAAGAGATCTTTGAAAAACAACAAACCCTCCTCCTCCATACCCGCCGTATGGAAAGTGGATTTTTCTTCATTAATCTGTAATCCTGTAGCATTTAGAAAAACTTTCAAGATGTTTGCAATCAAGATCCACTCAACTAAGTTGGCTTTTGACATAATCAACACATCATCCACGAAGAGGAGGTGTAGAATCTTCGTAATTCTTGAAACCTTTATGCATGTTAACGAGCCAGCTTCCTTCTCCTTTCTAATGAGGATACTCAGGCTTTCCATAACCAAGATAAATAGAAGCGGGGACAGTGGGCATCCCTGTCTGAGGTCCTTTCCCCTTTGAAAAAAAGGTGACGGTTCCCCATTAATTAAGACTACGTAAGAGACCGAAGTAACGCAACTCATGATCCAACTTGTGGTTGCTAAACTAAAGCCTGACTTGATAAGAATCAACCTTAGAAACTCCCAATTTATTAAATCATAGGCTTTCCTAAGATCAAGCTTTAGTATTAAAGCCTTATGGTTTTTGGATTTGATGTTGTGGAGGCATTCTTGAGCCGTCCCCGCCGCATCCAGGATCTGTCTACCATGTAAAAATCCCAACTGCTCTTCAGCTAAACCTTTGGAAAGAATCAGCCTCAATATGTTTGCCAGTAATTTTGCAATTATCTTGTAACATAAGTTACAAAGGGAGATAGGTCGATAATCCCCAAAAGAGGTAGGATTATTAGCTTTAGGAATTAAAACTATGAAAGTGGAATTGAATGCTTTTATCACTTCTTCCTTTTGTCTCGATTCCTCGACCATGCCAAGAAGATTTTCACCCACCATCTCAAAGTAGTGGAGGAAAAAATCCATTATCCAGCCATCCGGGCCTGGGCTTTTATCTTTTGTAAATGCCTTTAGAATATTTAGAATATCTTCCATAGTGCACCGTTTTTCCAACAACTAGGCATCTTCCTCCGGCACCAATGAAGGGTAAAGGTTTTCCACTGATGTCTGATCGTCACTAATAATTCCTGTTGTAGTGCCCAGATGTTTGAAATAATTTACAGCTTCCTCCTTTAATTCTTTGGGCCCCGAAAGTTTCATCCCCTCCTATGAGTTTAATTCCCATATATGTTTCCAATTTTTTTTATCGCTAGCATAGTGATGAAAGTACTTAGTATTGCAGTCTCCACTTTGTAACCAACCACTCGACTTTTCTGATGCAAAGAATCTTCCTCTGCTTTTAATAACTGTAGTCTCTCAGCTTAAAAAAGAGAAAAGAGATGAGAAAAATTATAAAACATCAAAGCCATAAAAGAAGAGGGTATGTTTTGGCTCAAAACATCAATTATATTTTAGTGGGTATTAAAAATTTGGCTCAAAACATCAATTATATTTTAGTGAGTATTAAAATTTTGGCTCAAAACATCAATTATATTTTACGAGTATTAAAAATTTGGTTTAAAATATCAATTATATTTTACTGAGTATTAAAAATTTTAGAAAGATAGAATTAAATATATTATTCTTCAAAATAACATAAATTATTAAAAATATAAATATAAATGCAATACATTATTTTAAAAATTAATTTAGGAATGTAAAATAGTAATTAAAAATTTTAAAAAGATAGAATTAAATATATTATTTTTTAAAATAACATTATTAAAAATATAAATATAAATGAAATACATTATTTCAAAAATGAATTTAAGAATTGTAAAATGATAATTAGTAAATGCATTCATGTAGTTACCATGTGAATAAAATGAAAAATATCTTACAATTATTTGTCACATGTTCATATTAACCCAATAACCATATTGAACTTAGCACATGTTGAAAAAAGAGAAATATCTTTAATTATTT
>ML794134.1:268649-311853 GCA_009831015.1 Picea engelmannii
AAAAAAAAAAAGTCTCGAAATTTTTGCACCATTATTTGAGACCTATTCCATTGGATTTATCTCTTCACCCTGATCACATTCATACATATCATTTTTCAACAAAATTATTGACCCCACCCACCCCATTTTGATTCCCTCGTCATCATGGCCCATACTTGTAGCTAAGACTTGGAAGCTCGCCTCAAGATCTTGCAATCTAATTTCACAGAGACCCAACAAGAAGTGTAACAACTCAGTGCCAATGTTGCCACCATCAATACAACCATGCAGTCCTCCATCGCCACCTCAATTGAGGAACTCAAACAAGATATGACTACCCAACTTGAATCTGTCGTTTCGATGATCTGCACCAAGCTGCATATCCCTACAGATAACCCTTTATCTGACCCACCTCCACATACCGAAGCTGAAACTTCCTCTCATTCCCATAATTTTCAGCCCCATCACTTTCAATGTGACCTACGCCTTCCACGGGTGGATGTGACCAAATTTGATGGCTCGGATCCCACTAGTTGGGTAACCCAAATGGAACAATATTTCTCTTTATATGGCATTACAGATGACTTGGCCAAACTCCGGTATGGTGTTCTCCATCTAGATCAAGAATGTTGGCAATGGTGGCAATGGAGAAAAACTTCACGTTAAGGGTATATTGCTTGGACACACTTTGTGGCAGAGCTTTATGAACGCTTTAACACTGACACCAACCATTTAGGACATTTGACAAAGTTGAAACAATCCAGAATAGTGAAAGACTTTATAGCTGCTTTTGAGAGCCCGATTTTTCGGATAGAGGGCATGTCTGATGCCTTTTTTCGAGAATGTTTTATCAGTGGCCTCAAGGATGAGATTCGTGCCCATGTCCTCATGGCTCGGCCTTAGAGTTGGGTGGAGGCTACTAAAATATCTAAAGAAGCACAACAAGTTGTATCTTCTCAAAACCAGAAACCCTCCTTTATTCCTCGCACTAAAGTAGTAAATCCCACTACTCCCTCTGCTCCACTAAAGATCCACAAATTGACCAGGGCTGAAATGGTTGAATGCCAAGTCAAAGGCCTTTGCTATAATTGTGATGACAAATATTTTATGGGCCACAAGTGTAAGGAACAAAATCTTTTTATGGCCATCTCGGAGGATGTTTTGAAAGAGGATGTTGAAACTCCCCTTGTGTCTGAGTCACCTGAAACCACGGACATAACCCCTCCCTCAGAACCTCCCAAATTAGAACCAGTCATTTCCCTAAATGCTCTCACTAGTTTCTCTGCTTCCCAAACCCTCAAGCTAATTGGTTACATCAAGCATAGGAAGGTCATCATTCTGGTTGATAGTGGCAACACCCATAATTTTATTCATCGCCACATTGCCCAAGAAAATCATTTCTATACCCATGCAATCAATAATTTCCAAATCATGATTGCCAATGGCGGCTCCATGAAATGTGGAGGGCGTTGTGAAAATGTGCGTCTCCAAATTGGTGACTACCCCCTGAAATCTCATATGTTTGCTATCGACATGGGCGGTTGTGACATTGTGTTGGGTGCAGACTGGCTAAGGACTTTGGGTCCCATTCTCATGTATTTCAAGGAATTAACTATGCAATTCGACCAGGAGGGTAAAAAATATAAGTTCCAAGGCATCATCGTTGGTTCACTAGAGATCATTAGTTCCCATCGCATGGAAAAGCTACTCAAAAAAGGTCATTATGGCGTTATTTCCCAACTCCATGCCATACAGGCAACTGAGACACCCTCTGTGCCACAAGACCTCAAATCCATCCTCTCTAAACATCAAGTCATCTTTTCCACTCCCCAGGGACTCCCGCATTCCCGTGGTGTTCATGATCATTCCATTCCCCTTATCCCAGGAAGCCTCCCTCCCAATATTCGTCCCTATCGTCACCTTTTTTCCCCAAAAAATGAAATTCAGAAAATGGTTCAAGAACTGCTTAACGCAGGCGTTATCCGCCCTAGTACGATCCCCTACTCTTCTCCTGTGGTCATGGTCCTGAATAAAGAAGGTTCTTGGCGCATGTTTCCTAACTTCCATGCCCTCAACAAACTCACCATTAAAGATAAATTTCCCATTCCTGTCATCGATGACCTCTTGGATGAATTGAGTGGCGCCTAGTTCTTTACTAAACTTCATCTTCGTTCTGGCTACCACCAAATCCGTATGAAAGAGGCAGATACTCCTAAGACTGCCTTTAGAACTCATGAGGGCCACTATGAATTTTTGGTCATGCCCTTTGGCTTGACATGTAATGCCCCCTCCACCTTCGAAAGTCTCATGAATCATGTCTTTTGCCCTTTTCTCCATCATTTTGTCTTAGTTTTCTTTCATGATATCCTCATTTATAGAAAAACCTGGACATACCATCTTGCTCATGTGGACTGCGTTCTCCATCTACTCTCTCAACACCAACTTTTCCTAAAACAATCTAAATGTGATTGTGGCGACTTAGAAGTCGACTACTTGGGTCATCTTGTTGACAAGAACGACATCAAGGTGGATCGTAAAAAGATTGAAGCTATGAAATACTGGCCTCACCCAAAGACTCTCAAAAGATTTCGAGGATTTCTGGGCTTAACGGGTTATTATCGCAAGTTTGTTAAGAATTATGGAAAGATTGTGGCACCTCTCACCACACTCCTTAAAAAGAATTCTTTCACTTGGACTCCAACAACTGCTCAGGCTTTTCAAACCTTGAAGATGGCCATGTGCACCACTCCAATCCTAGCCCTTCCTAATTTCACAAAGACATTTGTCCTGGAATGTGATGCTTCAGGGAAAGGTATTGGCGTTGTCCTTATGCAAGAGGGTCGACCTTTGGAATTTACCAACAAACAACTGTCTGAACAAAATTTGGGCAAATTAATCTATGAAAAGGAAATGTTGGCTATTTTGCATGTCGTTGATTTGTAGCGCCCTTATCTATTGGGGCAACGCTTCCAAATTAAGACAGATCATCAAAGCCTCAAGTATTTTCTGGAACAACGCATTTCCTCCCCAAAGCAACAAACATGGGTGACTAATATCTTGGGATATGATTATGAGATCATTTACAAGAAAGGCAAAGACAATGTGGTTGCGGATGCACTTTACCGAAAATATGAAGATGAAGGCTCCCTTTTTTCTCTCCCCTTCATTGTACCAGATTGGATCCAAGTCATTCGCTAGGAATGGCTACATGATCCCAAAAGTTCGCATCTGATACAACAAGTGCAGTCCAATTCTCCAGTTTCCCTAGAGTACTCTTGGATCCATGATGAGCTTCGATACAAAGGCCGTTTGTATTTACGTAAACAGTCAAAACTTAAATCCACAGCACTTTCTGAGCTTCATGCTACACCCACAGCTAGGCACTCCGGGTTTACCAAAACCTATGACAGGGTCAAACATTCTTTTTTTTGGGATGGTATGAAACAAGACATTCATAATTTTGTGGCTGAATGTGATGTGTGTCAACACAATAAGGGAGAAATAGTCAAATCTCCTGGCACACTACAACCGCTTCCGATTCCACCTGCTATTTGGAGGGATATCTCTATGGATTTTATTACAGGCTTACCTAAATCAGGCAATAAATTTGTCATCATGGTGGTAGTTGATCACCTTTCCAAGTATGCTCATTGTTGTGCTCTTCAACACCCATTTACAACATCCACAGTGGCTCAACTTTTCATGGATCAGGTCTTCAAGCTTCATGGCATGCCGCATTCTGTTGTTTCTTATCGCGACCCAACTATTCAAGCTACAAGGCACCCAATTGCATCTTAGCACAACTTATCATCCCCAGATGGATGGTCAAACTGAAGTTGTCAACAAGTGTTTGGAAATATATTTGAGGTGTTTTGCATCAGAAAAGAAAAATCAGTGGGCTCAATGGTTACCCCTAGCTGAATGGTGGTACAACACTTCATACCATACAACTACCCGCATGACTCCTTTTGAAGCGGTATATGGACAAAATCCACCGTCAGTTCTCTCATATTTACCAAGTGTCTCGAAGGTCTAGGCGGTTGACCACACGCTTACAGTTTGAGAGGCTATTCTCCGTACCCTCAAAGAGAATTTGGTCATGGCCCAAAATCGCATGAAGCAACAAACAGATCAAGGTCACTCTGAACATCATTTTGCAGAAGGGGATTAGGTGTTTCTTCGACTGCAACCTTACAAGCAAACTTCCCTCAAGGCCGACCATTGTTAGAAGCTGGCGCCCAAATTTTATGGTCCTTATACAGTTCTCGAGCGTGTGGGACAAGTGGCCTATCAGTTAGCTTTGCCCAGTCATTCTAAGCTACATCCTGTTTTTCGTGTTTCATGCTTGAAGAAGGTGATTGGAACTAAGTGCCAAACTCAAACCAACCTTCCCGAGTTGGACAAAGAAGGCTCCATTTGGCTACAACCATAAGCAGTTTTGGACCAGCATGAGCATCGCCTGCATCAATGAACCATCAAGGAAGTGTTAGTCCAGTGGAAAGATACAACTCCAGCAGATGCCACTTGGGAACCAGCTACCATTCTGTAGCAATTTCCACATCTCAAGCCTTGAGGACAAGGTTGTTTTTAAGGGGGAGGACATGTTAGGGACCTAACCCCTTACATAGTTAGAACAATGTATTCCGATGTAATAAAGGTCAATATTAATAAGGCCTTGCAATAAAGTAGAATAAGTCGAATGTAAGAAGACCTAATAGAAGCTTCTTCTTCTAGAAGGATTTTCCTCTAGATGGTTCTATTGATAGACATATTTAATATAAATAGGAGTCGAGGGTATGAGAACCCTAACTTGGATATTATTGTAATAGAGCTTTGCTCGACTAGAGGTTGCCCCCTCGAAGAGGCCCGTGAACATTTCTCTCAGTAATCGAAGTGCTCTTCTTGGTGTTATTCTGTTATCATTTCCGTATTATTGTGGTGTTATTATGGTTATATTGTTGTTCATCTGCCATTTCTAGCATTTTATTTCTGTTCTGCATACTTTTTATATCTAGAATATTACAATTCTGCTTCTTTTGTTGTTCTTGTTAATGGTGAGGCTACTGGTTTCTTTAGAAGTGGCAGAGGTCTCCGCCAGGGATGCCCGTTGTCGCCTTTAATTTTCATTTTGGTGATGGAGAGTTTGAGTATTTTGTTAAAATCTAGTCAGTGTCAAGGCTCTATTAAAGGCATCAAAGTTTCTAGACTTACAAAGAATTTACATATTTTATTTGTTGATGATATCATACTAATGTCTAATGGCTCAATTTAGGAATGGAAAGAAATTGAAATTATTGTACAACACTTCTGCTCGGTAATGGGATTAATGGTGAATCAATCGAAATCTATTGTTCATTTCGCGAGACTCTTGGAATCATAAATATATTCCTTTAAGCTTTTCTTGCCTTATAACTTTCCAGACCTGTCAATGGGGTTCAAGTATTTGGGATACTTCTTGAAGGCAGGTTTACAAAAATCTACAGAGTGGAACTGGCTTATAACGAAAGTTGAGAAAAAAAATAAAGCATTGGAGCTTTCGCTGGCTGTCCCTGGGGGGAAGATATATTCTTTGTAAAGTTGTCTTGGAAAGTTTGCCTGTCTATTGGCTATCGTTGGCCTCTATACCTATATCCACTCTTCATAAGATAAGGCGACTACTCTACAACTTTCTGTGGAATGGGAGTGGGGACAAAAAGCATTATCATCTATGTCGGTGGGAGTCTTTAGCTCGACCAAAGCATCTAGGCGGATGGGGATTTCGTAACATTTTCTCCTTCAGTAAATCTCTAGCGACATCGACTTTATGGTGAGTTCTTACTAAAAAAGGTATTTGGCATAAAATAATAAAGGAGAAATATCTTCCTCATAGCACAGTTTTTAACTTGTTCAGATCCGAATCCTTTACTAAATGACCGGCTTAAAAAATTTGGACTAGTCTCCTAAAATCAATGCATGTGATTACAAAATGGATTAGTTGGAAGCCCGGTTCAGGCCATCTTGTGAGCTTGGGTAGAGATAATATTTTGGGCATGGGTTACTCTTCTTTCCTTTTGCCTTAGCTTAATAATGCTCTCAGACAAAAGCAGGTATGTGTTTTGGCTCAGGCGTGGTCATCTCGCGATCAAGATTCAATACAAGACACTTGGATCAATAGTAATGCGTTGGAGCTTAAAGGTAATATGGCATTGGAGTGGGAGCAATATACCCGTGCTTTAAAGGCAGCAGGGGTGAATTTATCTGGAAATGCGGATGAAATTATCTGGATAGGGGGCGATGCATCGGGTGTTCTCTCGACAAATAATGCTTATATGGAATTATTATCTATTCAAAATTTGCAGGTGATCAAAGGGTAGCGCATGAATATGTGGAAGTGGAAGATACAAAAAAAAATAAAACTTTTCCTGTGGCTTGCTGTAAATAACAAATTTTTGACGTGGAATATTCTCCAACATAGAGGATGGAAAGGACCGAGTAGATTCTCTTTGTGTAAGATGGATAGTGAATACACCACACATATATTCATAAACTACCCGTTCACCAAAGCAGTCTGGAGGAAAATAAAAATTATCAAAAATTTCACACAAAACTAGAGAGGCAATGACTTAAGTGGTTGTTTAACAAACTGGACATCGGACATAAGTGCATCACCCAGTCTTGCATCATATCTGTGTTGGTTTACTTGGTTAGAAAGAAACATGACCCTTTTTTAAGGTAAGGAGCCTTCATCCACAACGGTGGTAATTAATACTCTTAGGCATCAATAAAAAATCGATAAACATTTTGAAGACTCCACCGGTTCGAGCCTGTTGGATAGAGGACACCCTGGAGTATCCAGTGGCTTACTTCGATGGAGTGGCCCAGTCAGATGGGAGGTGCAGCAGTGCAGGAGGTATCATTAAATGGTCTGCAACTACAGGTTACAAGTGGCATCTAAACTATGGAGAGGGAACAAATACAAAAGCAGAATTGATGGGCTTGTGGGCTACTTTGTTCATTGCAAATTACTTATCCATTACAAAGTTGCAGACTCTCGGAGACTCTAAAGTCATCATAATCTGGATAAATAAAAAGGGCAATCTCCGCGTTAGTGCATTGGAAGGATGGAAACAAAGAATCACTCTGCTAAAGGAAAAATTTATATCCACAAAGTTTTATCATATCTTTCGAGAATATAACAAGATAGCGGATGCGCAATAAAAAAAAGCACTTCTCGAAATGGAAGGATATATAGTGCTTCATAAATGGTCCAGTGATGTGGAAGGCCATCCAACCATCATCAACATCTACTAGAGGCGACCTTCTACAGTTCCTCAGTCTTGATAGTATTTCTTCTTAGTTGATCCTTTTAGAAATAAAGTGCATTGGTATCTTTTTGGATCCATTGGTCAGTGATTTTGGAAGTTTATTTGAAAGGCTGTGTATTGAAGATAAAGCTCTTTTTGGATTATCTCCCTGCCAAATCAGAGTATCTATATCTCTAGCTTTTTAGAAGTATGAAGGTGTCAGTTTTTTTTTTTGTATTAAAATTGTTTCCACAATTTTTATTGTCAAGCTTATGCACTATACTATATTATAGTATCTTTACTAGTGATATAAAAATCATATTTCCTTAATATAATGTGTTAATTTTCTTCTTAAAAAATAAATCCATATTAACTTTATAATCACATAACTCTATAATCACATGAACATTTGCACATGTTTATCAGGCTTAGAAATCATTGAAGAGGAATAATAAAGCTACACTAGATTGACCATATAACTAAGACATATAAATAAATATGAAAATAAACCTCTTTATTTATACTAAAATCCTCATGAAAAACCTTTAACCGTGCAGTGCACGCTTGTACAATGTACAAACTCACCATATTCAAAGTTCTTTTTGCTTTTTCTATTTACAGTGCTTGTACAATCTCACAATATTCAAAGTGTTGTTCGGTACAATATCACAATATTCAAAGTGTTTTTAGCTTTTTCTAAGTGTTATATTTATTTATAATAAATATTTATTTATTTAATTTTAAATTCTTTTTCATTAGATTAAATATTAGCATATCTTTGAATTTGGAAAGAAAACGTTGAAGGGAATAAGGAAAAGATTTGATTTTTTTTTAAAGTTTTGGATATGGTAAATGAAAAAAAAACTATTAATAACTTATCAGGCACGGCATTACAAGGCAAACCAAAAAAAATTAATAAAAAGAAAATCAGTAAATAGATATTTGGTAGTAATACAATGTCTTTTAATTAACATGAAGATATTTGTAATATTGAAATTAATAAAAAGAAAATTGGTAAATAAATATTTGGATAATAATATTTGGAGTCTCTTGTTCCACAAACAAGGGGGTCTCATACATCAATTTGATGTGACTTAATCATGACCTTAAAATAAGATTATTATTATTATTAATACAATGTCTTTTAATCAACATGAAGATATTTGCGATATTGTTATTATACATCATAAATATTGCAAATTACACATTAAAGAGTCTTCATTTGCAATATTGATTATTGTTGTACATTATAAATATTGCAAATTACACATTAAAGAGTTTTGAATATCAAAATCTCTTAAATCTTCGAAGCATAGTGAACTATTTGCAAGAATTGTAACTAATAAATTTTGCATGGTGTGAATAAGTTTGTGAAAATGTTTCTTAATATCCACACTAATAGTTAAAAAAAACAAATGCATTATTTGTTCGATTTCATAAAAAAATACCAATATCAATCTCAATGAAATCTTGACAACATTTTGCAAAATAAAATAAAATAATACTTACTTGATTCTTTAATAAACAAAATATTAAAGAGGAATGAAGCAACAAGTTTGAACTTAAATTGGTATTATTGGTGATCTTTCCACATGTTGTGCATTTGAAACAATTGGTGTAGTCTTCCTTGAAGACAAAGGAGATAATTTTTTTGAGTAGGTAGGAGGTAGTTTGAATATAAAATATCCATTAGATTAGATTAGTTATGATTGGTTATACTATTTTAAACTTGGAACTAAATTACACAAACCCAATTCATATGATTTCAATATCAACAAGAAATCATCTATACATTTCAAAAAATTGTTTTCTTAGAACTTTTCACTCTTTGATAATGGTAAACCACTTCTAGAAAGTGGAAAATATCATCAAATAATAGGTAGTTCATTATTGAAGGCAAACTCACTCATTGAGTTATGCATTTGGATCATTGCAATAGCCAGTTGTAAAAGAAGATAAAAGATTCGTGTCGAAACCCAATATATTACTAAATGGGTAACTATTTTTTTTTTTAGCTCTAATACTATTGTCTATAGTGGGTGATTTTTTATTATTTATACATTAATCTTCACCCATTATGTTTATTATGGTTAAATTTTGAAATTTTAATAGTTAATAATTTAACCAGTTATATTTATTATGATTATATTTTAATAATTAATCATTTAAGAAAGTTTCCATACATAAACTTATCTTAGATAAAGATAGAGTAAATAATGACTTAAAACATTCATATCTTTTCGTGAGAGCCTAAAAAAGACACCTAAGAAACACTTAAGAATATAAATGTTTTGAAATTTATTGTTTTAAGTTTGGTAAATTTAGTTTCTTTGTTTTTAATAAAGATTGGAAGAAAGTTATGAATCTCATTCTATATTAATAAAGTATATATTTCGTTTCTTAATCTAATTATGTAAAAATGTTTTCGATAGGTGATAGGTGAACATTGAACCTCCAAAAATAATATGAATTTCTACCATATCAATAGAAAATCTAATCATAATAAAATTATTAATTTCATAATTAAATATTTATTGTAAAAGGAATTTCATTCTCCAAAATCATAAGAAATTTTATTATTACATTTTTAGATGAGTTGTCATGCAGTGAATCAATTTTACAATCATACAAATATAGTTGGTTTTTGAGTCACATTCAAATAAATGATAATACCAATTTAAGCAATGATGAAACTAGAGTTTTTTAAAGTCATAAAATGGTTTCATATCGTGAAGATATATCGTGAAGATAGTAAAGACATCCAATACAACTAACAATTACATGCAAAATCTTGCACAAATGCAGCAAAATACTTTTAGTAGTTCAAACAAACCAAAATGCATTTAGTAGTTTCGATGGACCTAACATTTGATGTGATTATTTTATAACGACATCAAAAAGTATGCATCTGGAGATCAATTTCAAATATATTTAAATGACCTTCCCACACCAAATACCATGACCAAGGAAATGCCATAAATCCATATTTTTAGGCCACAAAATATTGTTTACTTTTCAGGCATGCTACAGAATATTCCAATTTTCCTTAAATAAACTTGTTTTGTACCATAGAGAAATAATTTTCTCTCTTCGTTCCAAACTGGAATAATATCCTTCAGTGGCCAAACTCCTAAACTACAACCACTTTTGTTCATTGTAGATCTTTGAAATGTTATCAAGCTCCTCATTGTTTTCTCCTTTCTGAATATTTATAGCTGATACCATTTCACATCTATTGCATCATCTATCTTGAGTTTCCATAGAGAAAGACCTATTTTATCTGCAACAACTATATGCCTTTCACGAACCCTTGATTGTATTCTATCGACACTTTCCCAAATTTAATATGATTATAATAAATGTCCTTTTGATGTAGTCTACGTGATTTAAGTAATGAAATTTGTCATTCATTCGTGTTCGAGATGTATATGTCTACTACCATTTCCTTTCCTACCAAAGAGTTTGTTTCAATAATGAGAGTACAACATCTAGTACAAGGGTCCAAACCTATACCAATGAAAAAATCCCAAAAATATGGAAGTTCAACATGTTTTGCAAGCTTGATGCACATTCTAGTGACAAGATTGTTTATGAATCCACATATTATTTTCTCTCCCATTACCAACTAGCTTAGCTATATGTCCTTCCCAATCTATGTAACAAATTGCTCACTAAATGCTTATAATTTATTGGCTTGAATGTCTAGTGATACACCTAATATTAGGTTGGGTGTTAGTTGTCTTGTTGTTCACTTCCATTATGTTATCAACCATGACTCCTCCAAACATTGTATTTGTTGTTCCAAAGTCTGTACTTAAGGCTTAGAAAGTACAGTGTCTAGGCATCCAAAAGTGAGTAAAGGATAAAAAAAGGGGAAGAGTCAACCTTTGGGAAAGGAAGCTAAGGTTGATTTCCAGGTTGTTGTTGTCTCACTTCCAATTGTTCCTGGATGCTTATATCCCATTCAATCGCGGCCCATGAATGTTCAAGTCCTACCCGGGTGGTGGTTGTTTTAAGTATGGTATCAAAAAGGTTCAAAGCGATACTGGTTTGGTTCGACAAGCCGGGTTCAATATTAGGCTGTCTTGCAATGGGGATAGTCATAGAGGAACAAAAAAATTAAAGGAGAGTTCAAGGTTTTTGATGCTGTATCAATTTGATCGTATAAAAGAGAACTTTTGAATCCAATGTTAAAGATAGAATGCAAACCAAAGGCCTTTTCCCGTAACTGAGTTATCTTTTAACTAAAATGTGTGTGAAATGTGAGAAAAACATTAAGCTGTCTATAATGCGAGGCTCCTATCAAGGGAGAATCTCGCCTTGTAAAAAGAAGAAGAAAAAGATAAGAAGAAATCTGACGAAGCATAAAATATGAAGATCTAAAAAGTTCACAGGTCTTGTACCTGCTGATAGCCGATACAGAGGAAAAACTGTGAACGATATAGATGATTAAAAATTGATCACTTCAGTAGAGGTTTTACTAAATTGCAGTGAAACATTCATTAGACATATATATGTGAACTGAAATTGAATATGAAATCACAGAGGAAACAAACTCATAACACAGTCTTGACGGAATCAGGAGTCTTCGGATTGCTTTGTATTAATTTTCAAAAGGAGAGAGTCTCTATAACAATCGAGCAAAAAAGGTCCAACCCTTTTTCTTTCTTCTAATTTCATATTTATACAAACTTCTGCATGCTAGAATCTCAATCGTTCCAAGAGTTTTTTTTTCGGTTACAAAAAGGAGATTTATGCGTTTCAATTCTTTGTCTTTGTCCTCTTTCGGGCGGATCGAGCACCTTCCTTTCTTTAAACTTTGGGTTCTAAAAATAGAACAGGCAGACACATGTCATTATTTGGTACCCGAAAATTGCTCTTCGCTTGTTGTGCGCAAGTGACGCACCTCTCCACCAATTGGGTTATCAACTTGGAAGGTTCTGCTTGGTTGTTTGCTTCGAAGGTGTAACAATCCTTCGCTAACTATGGCAACCTTCCTCCTACTTGTCGGTCTTCAGTGGTGATAGAACATAACAATACACTTGGCTTTATTAGCCACTTATCCACATGGACTATATTTATCTGAGTTACTTGTTTTATTTCAGCCTGCTCTCTCTCCTCATTCTCCTTGATGTTGAGCAGGTGCTTGGCTATATCCACTTGGCCCAGTGTCCCGGTGTTGCTTTCACTATCAAGACCCAAAAAACTTTCATCTATCACCCCTAGAGTTTATTCACAAAAGTTTGTTACCTCTTTAGCTCGCTCTCTGCTTTCTGATATATTTCGTTCCCATGCCTTCAGTAAGATGTTGCCTCTGGTCTGCTTTGAGATGGAGAGATTGGAACTACTGCCCATTTCCTTTTTCGTCGTGGTTATAACAACCTCTTGGAAAATGACCCGAGCCGCCCCAACTTCTCTTTCTCTCAAGGAGATGTTTTCCAGTACTTGATCAATGAGTTGGCAGTGGTTTTGAATAGTTTCCACTTTAGCAAGTAAATCCTGCTGAGCTGCCGACACTCTTTTTCGAATTTCTATGGCTTGGGATTGGAATATCCCGATATCTATCACCTGGCTTTCGGCGAAATTTAATTTGGCCTGTAATTGCCCTATCAATTCCTCTTGCTGGCTCATCTGTGATTGGCTAGTCTGGGCCGCCTGCTGTATTTGTTCGAGAGTGGATTTGAGCCGTTCGATTTCTTTTTGATCAGCTGCTCTAGCTTGCTCCATACCTGTGTTCGCCTGATCTTTGGCATCTGCCTTTGCTGTAGCCAGCTTAGCCTCCAAAGTTTTGATCAAGCGGTTTTTCCGCTTCAACTGTTCTTTTAGGGACTCGACAGAATATTGGTTGGCTGTAGCAAAAGCCCCCAACGTCCCTGCTATTTGAGTTACAAATTCCTCTTTCTTTATGGCTCTCCCATCAACAAGGATTTTAAATTTCTTGTCTACCATGCCTGCTTCTTGATAAAGTTCTCGTTTCACAATAGCCTTTCTCTTCTTATCGAAGAAAAAATCATTCGGAGGCAACTCTTCCACAGTTATGGGTGTTAGTTCTTCGCGTCTGGGATCCCCTTTGTGGATTGTAGGGAAGTAACAGAAATGATGGGGCTACTGATCTGCTTGGACGATTTCCTCGAGGTAACAACCGAGGCTGGCTTGCTTGGAGGGTTGGGGATCTCGGCTTCCTGTTTCGGGCCCCTGGTTTGCTTTTTCTCTTCCTGGTTTCCCTCTTGGTCAGGTCCTGAATTTTTGGAGCCCTTGGATTCTGTTTGTTGCATATCTGCCGTCGGCGGGTTCTTACCTTGTAAGACTGGGGGAAGACAGCTCCGCTGGTGTTCCTGAAATTTGAAAAAATCGGCCCTCTCCTCGGGCGACAAGGCTTGAATCCGTCCTAAGACCTCGACATAAGATCTCGCACCTCGAAAGATATCGTCATGAGGCTAATGCTCATGTTCATACCTTTTAAAGCCACAACTCGCCATGTGATTACCCACGATCTTGTGTGGGTCGTGCTTCTTGAACTCAATGTAGACCAATTTAATATCCTCCAAAGTCGTTGCCTCAGCTTTTGCGTGTCCAAAATCTAATAAAGAATATGTATTCAAATGAATGGGGAAGGGCGGCCATACCTTCTTTGAAAATCCTTTAAGCTCTTTTCTTATGCCACCAATCATAGTTTGCCTAGTGATTTCGTGACAAACCAKCCTATCYRGTATGAATAATGGTAAAGCATAGGGGGGAACAGAGGTGCCAAAAACCCTAATGTATGAAAATTCTGCCTCTACGTACCAGTCGACCACGTTGCTCAAGTTGGTGGCGATGCTATCTGAAATCCTGGGTGGTGGGTTGCTGAAGATGGAGACATGCATTGGTACCATTACCCAATTGAAAATTTCGTAAATGAATTATGTGGCCTTATCTTCCCAAAGTTTTGAGTGGTAGACATGTATAGGCTCAGCCTCAGATGGAGTCCATCTCCAGCTCATTAGAGGGAAAGGCGTCATGAAACAAATAGCATCCATGATGTAGGAAGACATAAAAAATGAAGCGGCCTTCCCACTCGCCTTCTACATCTGATATTCGGTAATCCGGTTGGTTAAACTGTCTGACAACAATTTGGCCCAGTCGAAGGAACAACCTTCAGTGACTGTATGAATCAGAGGCACCCACAAGAGAAAAAAACGTGTGGTKTCCTCCTTCCCATACAACCTACAGGTCATCATTGCTATATATTTGWATTGCGGTTCCAAGGAAGAGATTGAATAAATTCCATTACCGTCCGCCCTGAACTTTGCGGGGTGMGAGACCCAATCCTTGATCAGATYAGACAAGTTTATGTCATATTTCTCGCATTCTTTTCTCTTAAAACCTTCCAGAAACTTGGCATTGTTTGAGAAGTTTGGTGTGGGTGACAATTGGTACATCGCCTGCAAATGTTTTGGTCTTAAGGCCCCAATGGTCACCTTCTGCTCGCTGATAATAGTTCTGGTCGGGATATCCACATGATCTAGTGCCCATTGAAACATATCATAATAGGGAAGGAGTCGTGGCCTGGCCACTATTTTATGCATCTCTGCTTGGACGACGATTTTTTATTTGGTAGCCAAATCGTCCTTCTCATTATCGCCGGAATCATCTGAATAGTTCACCAATTCGGACTGAAGAACCTCAGAGATGTATGACCAAGTTCTGACAGAATCAATACTTCGGGGTGAAGTATCAGAAACAGTATCTGAACCTTTCCCTAAACTCTCAACAATCGCCTTGGACGCTTTTCGTGGGGCCATGATAGGGGACTCTAACTTAGCTCTCTTGTAGTAAAAATGTGTATACATACAAAAATTAGCTTGATGAGAAAAGCTTCTTTGCGCAAGATAAAAATGAAATTTGAAACAATGAGAGAAATAACTCTATGTATCGACCATTTAAAACCCCGGTGTCCTTGCGAGTAGAACGGTCAAATCGTTTTAAAGAAAGATTTAGCAGTAAAAAGCCATATCCTTACCTGTCACTTCACCGTATTTCAAATAAATGCCATAATTTTTTTTACGGGTCGTGACACAAATTAGCGCAAAAAACATTTAAGATTACCCCGTAGACAGTGCGTGTTAAGATTTGCATTAATGCACTGATTAATCTGGCTTAGCTCCTTTAAATAGGTTTTCTTTAATCTTTAATCACCCTTTTCGGCGTTCGACGTATCAGGAGATTTCACTCATACCTTTCGAGCCCCTAAAACCCGAGATTGCGATGATGCGATCTAGTTAAACAAAAAACATAATCCAGATTAAGTGTTTAATTAATCTGTGCTTAAATGATATTGTGACTTCGCGACTCAGGGCTACGGAGGTAGAGTTTCTTGGAAGAGTGAATGCTGAGTCGCGAAACCCCGACATTGTTTAACTACGGTTTAAAACAACTCACCCCTGACACTAACATGAGTAACTTTTGAAACTATCTCGCAACTTCGCCTATCGAAGTTATGACGGTAAGATTTTTGGGGAGAGCGATCGCCGAGACGCGAAATCCCGACAACACTTAACTAAGGTTTAAGGAACTTTACTCTCGGTGCTAACCTGGGTAAGCTTTCAAGGTTGTTTCACGACTTTGCGCATCGGGGCTTGGAAACCATGTGAATTGTAACTCCCAAAGCGCGATATCCTGAGGTATATAAAAGTGAAAAATCTCGTTCAACGGTTAAAAGGCAATGGCTTAGGAGTACAACGACCATCGCCACTTCGCATGTTGGGTTAAACTTATGATTGCAAGAATTATACTTCAACCACTTATAAAAGGTGGCTCCAACATAGGCTCCAACTAGGGATCCCGTCTTCCTGTGAGACGGGAAGAACAGTAGACCACGTGCCTGTATTGGGTAAATGGAGTGTTTGGTTTTATTTCTGCGAAACTTGCTTAAGGAAAAGGGATACAGAGAGAAGAAGAGATTTCGTCTTTTACTTCTGAAAATATTTTCAACACTCAAATGTGTTTCAAACTCAACTGCAACCCCTTTCATGACTTTCTCTTTCTCATTACTGAATTCAGGTCTGCCTTAAGACAATCAAAACAGTCCTAGGAAATCCAACAGATCTTGTGGCTTTTGGATTGCATCAAACAAAGTAAATTACATGTTTTTAATCAGGGAGCTTTGTCAGAACTTGGGATGCAGATCGGGTTTTGAGAAAGTTGATTACCAGAGTGGAGTGAGATTCATGTATGACAACCTTACAGATATGTCAGATATTGCTTCACTACCAGCGAGCCTGTTCAGTACCCCGGTGAAGTTATCTGGCCCTTTTTAATAAATTTCCTTTCACCACTTCAAAATATATTTATGCATTTAAATGCTAAGACAAGGGCAATCATTTCTGAATTTCCTTTCATCGTCTCTTTAGACTAGATGGGGGCAATCATATATGAATTTCCTTTCACCGTCTATCTTATAATTTACTTTTTAGAACACGAAGTGGGGGCAATTAGTTTGTATGAGGGATGATATCTGTGTAATATTTGCAGTGGAGGTCTGTCAACTTGCTTTGATTACTCGGTACCAACCTTCCCTTAAATTTCAAAACACCTTAGCCCGCAGGGAAAATGGGAAAGATTACTTCCAGGGGCCTTCCTTCGAGCAAGCCTCAATCCTTCGAAACTGTTGAAAAACCTAGAAGAGTCAGGATCAACCTACACATAACTTTGCTTAGTAAGAGACTGAGTGGTTGTGAAGACTGGCTTACTTTCTGAAATTTGCTTTACATCTTCCAAAGCTAAAACATAATCTCTTCTCCCTATGTATGGAGCCCGAAAAGATGCTTGGTTTTTTAAGAAGGTAATTCTGCAAACATAAAAAGGGTGACAGAGAGAGATCTGGGATTCGAAACACAGGGATTATGGATTAAAACCGACTTTGGGACCCTTTTTCGGAGACGCTTCACTTTCTCTGCTTATTTTTAATTACCTCCTACTTTATCTAGGTGAAACTCTCAGGACCCAGAGTAAGGAGCCATTCTTTTAACAACCACTCAAGTGAAAACATCATAATTATGAGACCGTCGCAGCGCTTTAGAGACCTTCGAAAAAAAAAAACTCTCAGGAATTCGTACCTTTGCCTTACCATTTCGTTTTCCTTTAAAATAACCAAAAACCTTTCCTATCACCTATTTTCGACAAATTTATTCTCTAATATATGACTTTATGTTTACTCCTTTCGCTCGTTTGGGCTGCAAGCCTGAATCCTACAAACACGAAGAGTATTAGGGCCTTTTAAAAAAAAAAAAAAGCATTGAATGCACTGAAAATTTTGCATCTCTACTTCTACAAAAATCATTGACCTAATTAATTAGTGGTGAAAGTAAACTTACCAAAGAGAAATTATGAAATAGAAAGAAAACACAAACCAGTATATACAATGGAAATTTTTTGGGAACCAATTACTGCATATAGTGTTTTAAATAATGCCCGTTGACAGGGGCGTTGAAGATTTTACCGTCCAGATTTTCTAATATAAATGAATTTTTTCCTTCGGGAGCTGCAACTTTGAACGATCCTCACCAGATATGATCGAATTTACCGTGTTTTTTCGAGTCTTCCTTCCTAGCATCCCATTTCAAGAAAAAATCGCTGGGGATAAACTCTCTGTCTTTTGCCTTACGGTCGAATAATGTTTTCATGTCGTCTTGGTATTTCTGCAATCTTTCGTCCACTTCGACCCTGTGTTGTTGTACTTCAATCAACTAGTTTATCCTTCTTGTGACATGATTTGGTTATTCTTTCTGATCTTGCCAAAGTTTCATTACGGGAAGTGCTAGATTTATGGGTAATACCACGTCGGTCCCGTATACCATTTGGAAAGGAGAAGTGCCAATAGATTTTTTCGTGCCTATCCGATTCGCCCATAAAGCGTATTTCAAATGCACATGCCAAGACTTTTTGTTCTCGTTCAATACTTTCTTAATTACATTGATCAGACTCTTGTTTGAAGACTCGACTAGTCCATTTCCTTGGGGGTAATATGCCGTGGAATGGCCGAGCATGATATTGTATTTTTGGCAAAAACTGATCATAGCCATAGATTTAAAAGCCTAGGCGTTATCTGTGACTATCTTTCAGGGGCAGTCGAATCTGGACAAAATGTTCTCTTCTAGGAAATCTATTACCACCGAATCCGTTGCCCTTCTGGTTGGAATAACCTCCACCCATTTAGTGAAGTAATCTGTGGCAGTCAGGATCCATTTGTGTTGAGTGCTAGAATGGGGGTTAATTTCACCTATAAAATCTAGTCCCCATTACTAAAAAGGGGCTTCTGTTTTGACCGGAACTAACGGTAGCGCTGGGAGTTTATGCTTGCCTGCAAACAATTGGCAAGAGTTACAGGTTTTGACTTTGGCATTGACGTCTGATAAAAGTTTTGGCCAATAATATCCCGCCTTTAGGATCTTATAGGTTGTCTCCCTCCAAGCATGATGTCCCCTGCACACTCCTTCGTGAAATTTGCTTATGACCTTCTCTGTTTCTGATTCAACCAAACAAGCCAACAAGAAGCTAAGTGGGTCCTTCCAATACAATTGACTTTCGGATATACAGTACTTGACCGCATGTAGTTTTAGCGTCCTGGCTTTGGATAGGGATAAATCACTCAGGAATTTCAACGTCAGCAGGTAGGACATATGTTTTTGTACCCATCAGATGAGACAAACTTCTCTTCGATTCTGATTGCACTTATTTTCTCATCGAGCTCGTTCATGTCCACACCCTCTTCACATCCCTATAGGCCATTTATACCGAGGGCTCTAAAATTTGATTCAGCTAAGAGTTTAGCCAAACCTTGTCCCTTTACTAATCTCGTCGTTTTTATCTCCAGATCAAATTCTTGAATTTTAGTGAGCCACCATCCCCTTTTGCCATCACTGTCGGACTGAACCAAAATGTCTTTTACGGAGCTGGTGGGTACGTACGTGATTACCTTGGAATGCAACACATAGGTTCTGAAAGCCTTTAATGCCTTCACCATAGCATATGCTTGTTTTTCCATTATATCATATCTGAGTTCATCGTCTCTAAGACTTTTGCTAAAAAAGGATATCGGTTGCTCGAAACCTTCTTCATTTTTCTAGAGGAGTACCGCAGAAAGTGTGTGTTCGGAGGTGAACAAGAAAATAAGAAAATAAGAAAATCCTTTAGATAATCAGGGCTTTCCAGTACAGGTGCCTCGCTTATAACCTTCTTGATGCATGCAAACAATGCTTTGGCTGCTGCTGTCCATTTCACTTCGCTGTTCTTCTTTAGCATATCTGTGATCAATTTCACGATTTCAACAAAGTTTGGGATAAATCTCCTCAAAAAAATTATTTTTCCTAAGAATGAATGAATCTCTTTTACATTCCTAGGGATATTTATTGTGTCTATACCTTCAACCCTCTTAGGATCAATTTTAATTTCGTCTCGAGACACAATATGGCCCAAGAGTTTACCTTCTTGCATGGCAAAGTGAGACTTTTTGGGGTTTATAGATAGACCAAACCTGCGACATTTCTCAAACGTCTGCTTGAGATGTATCAGATGATCTTCATCAGATCTAGAAAAAACGGTTAGATCATCAAGATAAATAACCACAAATTTGTCCCTTTCGCCGATGAAAGCGATATCCATAGCACGTTGGAAAGTAGCACCTGTATTCATTAGACCAAAATGCATCTTATCATACATGAATGTACCCCAAGGGGTAGTGAAGGTTGTTTTTTCTTTATCATGTTCATTTACGACAATTTGATTGTACCCGGAGAACCCGTCGATCATCGACATCCTATTTGCCCCAACTACCTTTTCTAAAACGTGATCCATTTTAAGTAGAGGGTAGTTATCTTTGAGGGAGGACTTATTTAGATTTCTAAAATCAACACACAGTCTAATCTCCCCACTCTTCTTTCTAACCGGGACCAGGTTTGCTACCCAATCAGAGTTGGTACTATTATTTTTGTGTCCAAGAGATTTTTAACTTCCCTTTCAACCATGGGCAATAAGATAGGGTTGATTTGTCTAAGTTTTTGTCTAAAGGGTTTGACACCAGGCTTCAGGGGTATCTTGTGTTCAATCACAGTAGTGTCGTAGGTTCTCAGTTCTTCATAAGACTAAGTGAAAACGTCTTTATACCGCCTGAGTAAGTCTTTATACTTGCTTTTTACCTCAGGAGGAAGGTACTTTGATATTTTTACCATCCTAGGCTCCTATTTGGTCCCTACGTCGCAGTCTTCAACCTCTTCTGGTTGGGGTTGCAGAGTAGATTTTAAGGGCATATCATTCTGATTGAACAATCTCTCCAGGGGGATTAGTCCCTTCGAAATCTGATTGTTCTTTAAAACCAACATGCGATGGTTAGCAATTTTTTCCCGGAACTCCTGAGGCTCCTCTCCCTCTTGCATAATCTAGGTATGATCATTTTGGTCCTCCTGGTCAATGTGGGTTTCGGAGAAATCACCCACCATTTCCATGAACTTTTTGATCTGTTCGTCATCCTCAAAAACCTGCCAGTGTTGTATGTTGTTTGGTATGGATGGTCTGTGCCTTACTTCTATGTGGTACTTTAATTTGAAAGCTGTGGGGGGTACAAAAGTTGAAGCTGCTTTGGCCAGTGAATCGGCTTGCTGGTTTTCAGCCCATGGGATGAAATGAACCTTTACTGATGAAAATAAATTTTCCATAAGATCCCAAGCGCAATTTCTGTAAGATCTCAATCTTGGGTGTTTGGCCTGGTATTGCCGATTTATCTGTTTCACAATCAACTTTGCATCTTCGTAAACTTCCAGGTTCTTTATGTTCAACTTCTTGGTAGCTTCCAACCCTAAGACTAAGGCTTGATACTCACATACGTTATTGGTGTAGTCTATATTCCACTGAAGCCTGTAAGAGAAAGGGGTAACAAATTCGTTTTTAGGTGCCACAAAAAGTACTCCTGCATCCACTCCTTCACATGACAAGGCACCGTCAAAAAACATTTTCCAAATCCCAGTGCTATGCATATTTTCATATGTCTTTCCTGATTCATTATTTTCTAAGTAACTCTCTTCTGCACAGCTATTTACATCATCATCAAAAGATAGAATACAATTTCCTAGATATTGATCGATAATATAAATCAGATAATTGTTAGGATTCCGAGGGTCACTCACTATGTAGGCTAGCCTCGTTTCCCTGTATAGCCGAGTAAGTTGTCCACCAAACACAGGAATCATGGCATAGGTCATGTCTAGTTGAAGAGACCCACCAAGTTTGGCTCCCCACGACCTAGATAGCAGTAAGCCATACTTCGGGGGTATATCGACAATAACTACATCCATCAGGATGCTTTTCATCGGGATCTGTGCAAGAGTGACTACCAAATCTTTTATCATACCCATGCACTTAACTCTTCTTGAATCGAAAGAGTAGAGATCTCCATAAGGCTTGGTGATCTTGAGGCCCAGTCTATCCATAATAGTTTTGGGCATCACATTATGTGAGGCCCCAGAGTCTAGCATGCAGTTATGCAACAGTCGATCATGCACATTCAGGGTGATATAGAAAGGAGCGACGGTGTCTCTAACACCCTCGAAATGTGGACCAAAAATGATATTGGGCTTATCATCTTCCAAGTTTATCATGTCAGAGTGACTTTCTAGATCCAAAAAACCTATCACTTTAGTCATATGCTTTCGATATACAGGATTCTTTGCTAATTCCACCAGAGGGATTGGTATTTTTATCTTATTTATCTCATTTTCGAGGCTGAACCCTCCACTACCTTTGTCTGTTTCTTTGGTTGAAACCCCAGACTCCTTCTTTTCTAATTTATTTGTTGGTGCTGATTTATCACCCGTGAGTTTATCTACTGGTGTATGTGTTTCAACTGTCTTGGTTTCCTTTGTTTGGGTCTCAACCTCCTTTACTTTGAGATCTAGCGAGTCTACCTCTTTCATTTTGCTATTAGATGTCTCGGTCTCTTTTGGGGTGGGCTCGTATACTTCACCTCTAGGGGGGATTTTCTTGGGTTAAGGAGTCAACGCAGGTTTGTTTTTAGACCTCAGGTTATACCTAGGTTGGACCTCGGCCATTACATAATCGATCGTTTCTTGACATACAACGAAATCAATGTTGTTTATGTCATCATCTTTATTTGACGGTTGTTGTGTGTTTAAGAACTTATCATAATATTCTTTGGTTAAATAAGGCTAAGTGTAGTCATCACCCAAATTTGTCACATCTTCTTCCAGACCCTCAAAATCTTGCAGGTCATTCCCTCCTACAAAATTTTCATTTTTAAAAGGGGTTTGAATTTTCTGGTCTTCATTTTTAATCTGCCTTTGTTGATTTTGAGGATTGGGGTTTCTTCCAAATTCTCTCTTAACGAAAGGATCGGCCTTGGATTGATCTAACTCCATTCTAGAAATCTTATTCGATAACTCCTTGATTATCCTAGCCATATCATCCATTTTGTCATTTGTGGATCTATTGGACCCTGAAGGTCCCGCTTGTTCCCTAAAACGTTTTTTTTCTCGGTTTCCCATTTCTACCTTGGTTTTCAACTTGCCAGAAGCCATCATATTTGATTCGATTTCTACAACATCATCTTGCATTCGGGTTAGGGTATCCCCCCTCCTTTCTCTCAAAAGAAGTGTGAAATCTGGTTCAAAGGCTCCCACAAAGGCTACCTTGGCTGCAGGTTGGGATGGTTTAACTTCGACCGAGATCTTATTATATAACTTGTTAAATATTTGAATGAATTCCATAACAGTTTCCGAAGTCTTTTTCTTTAAAGAGCCGAACTCTGTCAAATAATACAAATGGTCTTTCCTTTCACCCCATTGTCTAAGAAAGGAGTCTTCTAGGGCATCATAAGATAATATCGATCCTGTGGGTAGACTTCGAAACCAGGTTTGTACCTGTCCTTCGAAAGTCTGAACAAGCAAACTCGAATATACGTCTTCGTGTTTGAGACCTAGGATATCGGCTAACTGATCAAAGAAGTTTATATGTTCGGCTGCGGTCAAGTCCCCTTCCCCTGTAAATTTAGGTAAGTTTTTTATATAGTTTTCAAAAAGGTCGTGGAGAGGGACGGGCAGGACCAAGGGCGCATATCTCGCAGCTACTTTAGTGAAAACTCTAGGAGGCGGGGGAGGCCCTTGGCCCCCCGCTCCTCCTCCGACGGCCACCATCGGTACTACTGGATAAGAAAAAGGTGTGTTATATAGAGGGTTCTGGAAGACTAAAAGTGAATTTCTAGCTTCTTCGAGAGACGAGAAAACCGAAGATGGGTGAAAAGAGATGCGAGGACTTGGCTCCTCGGATTTGCAAGAGATGTAATCAGGGGAACCTGTGGGTGTGGAATCTGAGTATATGGTATACTCTTCGAGACTTGGTGAGGTCGTGAAATCTAATGGAAGAGTCGGCGGGATATAGATCTCTGATAAATTCACTATGGGGTTTTCACCTTTGTGTACGCCAGAGGTTGTTGGATGGATTTCACTTTTAACCTTAGGGAGAAGTAAGGTTGGATTGATGGTTTTGGGAGGGGAACTGTGCAAAGTTGAAGGTTCAAAATAACTCTTGGTCATGGGTTGTGGGTACTTAAGCTGGTAGACTGTAATGGTTGGCTTAAGGGAACTTCTAGTTTTCAATAGTTTTTTGCGATCAGAAACGGGCGTGGTCTGTTTACCCTCCAGGTTTTGTCTGGTGTTCCTTCGATCAGATGCCAGCTTATTTAAATGTGGAGTTGCCAAGTGAAAGATAATAAAATCCTTTAGAAGGTGTTCACTCTTTTTTCACTATCAAAGGGAGAAATTGCAAAAATGTCGTTCTTCCCAGGGAAAAGGTTTCGTAACTTCATCCTCGGCAACGATGCCAGAAAGATGTTGTTCCAGAGTATGTACTTAAGGCTTAGAAATGACAGTGTCTAGGCATCCAAAAGTGAGTAAAGGATAAAAAAGGGGAAGAATCAACCTTTGGGAAAGGAAGCTAAGGCTGATATCCAGGTTGTCGTTGTCTCACTTCCAACTGTTCCCGGATGCTTATATCCCATTCAATCGCGGCCCATGAATGTTCAAGTTCTACCTGGGTGGTGGTTGTTTTAAGTATGGTATCGAAAAGGTTCAAAGCAATACTGGTTTGGTCCGATAAGCCAGGTTCAATATTAGGCTGTCTTGCAACAGGGACAGTCATAGAGGAACATAAAAATTAAAGGAGAGTTCAAGGTTTTTGATGTTGTATCAATTTGATCGTATAAAAGAGAACTTTTGAATCCAATGTTAAAGATAGAATGCAAACCAAAGGCCTTTTCCCGCAACTGAGTTATCTTTTAAATAAAATGTGTGTGAAATGTGAGAAAAACATTAAGCTGTCTATAATGCGAGGCTCCTATCAAGGGAGAATCTCGCCCTGTAAACATAAGAAGAAAAAGATAAGAAGAAATCTGACGAAGCATAAAATATGAAGATCTAAAAAGTTCACAGGTCTTGTACCTACTGATAGTTGATACAGAAGAAAAACTGTAAATGATATAGATGACTAAAAATTGATCACTTCAGTAGAGGTTTTACTAAATTGCAGTGAAACATTCATCAGACATATATATGTGAACTGAAATTGAATATGAAATCACAGAGGAAACAAACTCATAACACAGTCTTGACGGAATCAGGAGTCTTCAGATTGCTTTGTATTAATTTTCAAAAGGAGAGAGTCTCTATTACAATCGACCAAAAAATGTCCAGCCCTTTTTCTTTCTTCTAATTTCATATTTATATAAACTTCTGCATGCTAGAATCTCAATCGTTCAAGGAGTTTTTTTTTCGGTTACAAAAAAGAGATTTATGCGTTTCAATTCTTTGTCTTTGTCCTCTTTCGGGCGGATGGAGTACCTTCCTTTCTTTAAACTTTAGGTTCTAAAAATAGAACATGCAGACACATGTCATTATTTGGTACCCAAAAACCGCCCCTTCGCCTGCTGTGCGCAAGTGACGCACCTCTCCACCAACTGGGTTATCAACCTAGAAGGTTCCGCTTGGTTGTTTGCTTCAAAGGTGTAACAATCCTTCGCTAACTATGGCAACCTTCCTCCTACTTGTCGGTCTTCAATGGTGATAGAACATAACAGTACACTTGGCTTTATTAGCCACTTATCCACTTGGACTATATCTGTCTAGGTTACCTGTGTTATTTCAGCCTGCTCTCTCTCCTCATTCTCCTTGATGTTGAGCAGGTGCTTGGCTATATCCACCTGGCCCAGTGTCCTGGTGCTGCTTTCACTATCAAGACCCAACAAACTTTAATCTATCATCGCGAGAGTTTCTTCACAAAAGTTTCTTACCTCTAGCTCGCTCTCTGCTTTCTGATATATTTCGTTCCCATGCCTTCAGTAAGATGTTGCCACTGGTCTGCTCTGAGATGGAGAGCTTGGAACTACTGCCCATTTCCTTTTTCATCGTGGCTATAACAACCTATTGGAAAATGACCCGATCCACCCCAACTTCTCTTTCTCTCAAGGAGATGTTTTCCAGTACTTGATCAATGAGTTGGCAGTGGTTTTGAATAGTTTCCACTTTAGCAAGTAAATCTTGCTGAGCTGCCGACACTCTTTTTCAAATTTCTATGGCTTGGGATTGGAATATCCCGACATCTATCACCTGGGTTTTGGCGAAATTTAATTTGGCCTGTAATTTCCCTATCAATTACTCTTGCTGGCTCTTCTGTGATTGGCTAGTCTGGGCCGCCTACTGTGTTTGTTAGAGAGTGGATTTGAGCTGTTCGATTTCATTTTGATCAACTGCTCTAGCTTGCTCCATACCTGTGTTTGCTTGATCTTTGGCATCTGCCTCTGCTGTAGCCAGATTAGCCTCCAAATTTTTGATCAAGCGGTTTTTCTGCTTCAACAGTTCTTTTAGGGACTCAACGGAATATTGGTTGGTTGTAGCAAAAGCCCACAATGTCCCTGCTATCTGAGTTGCAAATTCCTCATTTTTCATGGCTCTCCCATCAGCAAGGATTTTAAATTTCTTTTCTACTGTGCCTGCTTCTTGATAAAGTTCTTGTTTCACAACGACCTTTCTCTTCTTATCGAAGAAAAATTCATTCAGAGGCAACTCTTCCACAGTTATGGGTGTTAGTTCTTCACTGAAAATCCATCCTGCATCTGGGATCCCCTTTGTGGACTGTAGGGGAGTAACAAAAATGATGGGGTTGCTGATCTGCTTGGACAATTTCCTCGGGGTAACAACCGAGGCTGGCTTGCTTGGAGGGTTGGGGATCTCGGCTTCCTGTTTTGAGCCCCCAATTTGCTTTTTCTCTTCCTAGTTTTCCTCTTGGTCAGGTCCTGAATTTTTGGAGCCCTTGGCTTCTGTTTGCTATATATCTGTCGTCGACGGGTTCTTACCTTGTAAGACTGGGGGAAGACAGCTCCGCCGATGTTCCTGAAATTTGAAAAAATCGGCCCTCTCCTCGGGCGACATGGCTTGAATTCGTCCTAAGACCTCGACATAAGATCTCACACCTTGGAAGATATCGTCAGGAGGCGAATGCTCATGTTCATACCTTTTACGGCCACAACTCGCCATGTGATTACCCATGATTCTGTGTGGGTCGTGCTTCTTGAACTCAATGTGGACCAATTTAATATCCTCCAAAGCCGCTGCCTCAGCTTTTGAATGTCTGAAATCTAATAAAGAATATGTATTCAAATGAATGGGGAAGGGCGGCCATATCTTCTTCAAAAATCCTTGAAGCTCTTTTCTTATACCACCAATCACAGTTTGCCTAGCAATTTCGTGACAAACCAGCCTATCCGGTATGAATAATGGTAAAGCATAGGGGGGAACAGAGGTGCCCAAAACCCTGATGTATGAAAATTCTGCCTCTATGTACCAGTCGGCCACGTTGCTCAAGTTGGTGGCGATGCTATCTGAAATCCTGGGCGGTGGGTTGCCGAAGATGGAGACATGCATTGGTACCATTACCTAATTGAAAATTTCGTATATGAATTTTGTGGCCTTATCTTCCCAAAGTTTTGAGTGGTAGACATGGATAGGCTTAGCCTCAGATAGAGTCCATCTCCAGCTCATTAGAAGGAAAGGAGTCATGAAACAAATAACATCCATGATGTAGGCGGACATAAAAAATGAAGCGACCTTCCCACTCGCCTTCTGCATTTGATATTCGGTAATCCAGCTAGTTAAACTGTCTAATAACAATTTGGCCCAGTCGAAGGAACAACCTTTAGCGACTGTATGAATCAGAGGCACCCACGGGAGAAAAAAATGTGTGGTGTCCTCCTTCCCATACAACCTACAGGTCATCATTGCTATATATTTGAATTGCGGTTCCAAGGAAGAGATTGAATAAACTCTGTTACCGTCCGCCCTGAACTTTGCGGGGTGCGAGACCCAATCCTTGATCATATCAGACAAGTTTCTGCCATATTGCTCACATTCTTTCCGCTTAAAACCTTCCATAAACTTAGCATTGTGTGAGAAGTTTGGTGTGGGTGACAATTGGTACATCGCCTGCAAATGTTCTGGTTTGAAGGTCCCAATGGTCATCTTCTGCTCACTGATAATAGTTCTGGTCGGGATATCCACATGATCTAGTGCCCATCGGATCATATCATAATAGGGAAGGAGTTGTGGCCTAGCTTCTATCTTATGCATCTCTGCTTGAACGACGATTTTGTATTTGGTGGCCAAATCGTCCTTCTCATTATCGTTGGAATCATCTGAACAGTTCACCAATTTGGACTGAAGAACCTCAGAGACGTATGACCAGGTTTTGATAGAATCAATACTTCGGGGTGAAGTATTGGAAACAGTATCTAAGCCTTGCCCTGAACTCTCAACAATCACCTTGGATGCTTTTCATGGGGCCATGATAGAGGACTTTGACTTAGCTCTCCTATAGTAAAAATGTGTATACATACATAAATTAGCCCGATGAGAAAAGCTTCTTTGCCCAAGATAAAAATGAAATTTGAAACAATGAGAGAAAGAACTCTATGTCTTGACCATTTAAAACCATGGTGTCCTTGCAAATAGAATGGTCAAATTGTTTTAAATAAAGATTTAGCAGTAAAAATCCATATCCTTACTTGTCACTTCACCGTATTTCAAATAAATCCCATAAATTTTTTACGGGTCGTGACACAAATTAGCGCAAAAAACATTTAAAATTACCTCGTAGACAGTGCGTGTTAAGATTTGCATTAATGCACTGATTAATTTGGCTTATCTCCTTTAAATAGGTTTTATTTAATCTTTAATCACCCTTTTCGACGTTCGTCGTATCGAGAGATTTCACTCATACCTTTCGAGCCCCTAAAACCCGAGATCCCGATGATGCGATCTAGTTAAACAAAAAATGTAATTCAGATTAAGTGTTTAATTAATCTGTGCTTAAATGATATCGTGACTTCGCAACTCGGGGCTACGAAGGTAGAGTTTCTTGGAAGAGTGAATGCTGAGTCGTGAAACCCCGACATTGTTTAACTACGGTTTAAAACAACTTACCCCTGACACTAACCTGAGTAACTTTTGAAACTATCTCGCAACTTCGCCTATCAGAGTTATGACGGTAAGATTTTTGGGGAGAGCGATCCCCGAGACGCAAAATCTTGACAGCACTTAACTAAGGTTTAAGGAACTTTACTCTCGGCGCTAACCTGGGTAAGCTTTCAAGGTTGGTTCGCGACTTCGCGAATCGGGGCTTGGAAACCGTGTGACTTGTAACTCCCGAAGCGCGATATCCCGAGGTATATAAAAGTGAAAAATCTCGTTTAACGGTTAAAAGGCAATGGCTTAGGAGTACAATGGCCATCACCACTTCGCATGTCGGGTTAAACTTATGATTGCAAGAATTATACTTTAACCACTTATAAAAGGTGGCTTCAACAGTATTCACTCTGGTTTTTTTATGTTTTTTCCTGTTAGTTACATGGACAACCTTTCATTGATTTTGGTTTTTTTTGTCAGTTGACAATTACCATTTCTAGAATTGTGAAATGCTTACAAATGATATAAGTTTTATTTTTAGATCATTTAAATTTTTTCAAATAGAAAATTTGCTGGAAATTATATTAATGTATAATCTCATTTACATCTACAAGGATAAACATAAGCTACTACATCCCCAAAAGAACCCTAGAGTCACCAGAACGAGCATGCAGGCTGCAAAATGTGATACAAAACAAGAATAAAAACCCATCAAACACCAGAAATGACACTAAACCAGATGTTGCACACCCCCAAAGGACCTCAAAGTGTTTACCCAACACCGCACGCCCCCAAAAGACCTCAAAGTGTTAAACAAAACACTGCACGCCCCCATTGTGGACCTCAAAGATCTGGTCCAAAACCTCCTGAAAGCCTCCACCATCTCAATATACACTGATGAAAATACCCATCACACATCCAGAGACGAGCCCTCTAAAACCAAAAACAAAGTTTCCTAGGAAGAAGGTGGAACCTAACCAAGTGATGATACAACTTTGGTATATTCATGATGCTAGAGGCAGCCACTGTAGGGTGTCCACTGTCAACCATAGAGCCTCGCTCGTAGAGCCACTGTAGAACCCACAGGTTCGGCCCTCCACCACCACCGTTGGACCCTCCTCCACCACCGTCTCGCTGCAAGCCAGCTCGCCCTTCACCCGTTGCATCGCGTCGCGCCGCAGGCCAGCTACCCTAGTAGTGGCCCTCGCCCTTTCCCTCACTTGCCCTGGATGAACCAACAACCTCGCCTGCTCTCGCCCTGGAAGAGATCCTCACCCTAGCCACACTCGCCATTCACCAAGGATGCAGAGATGAGACTAGAAAAACCTAGCCACAAAGCCCCTCAGTCTTCTCTCGACCCACAAAACTACAGAGCCCCTTAGTCCGCTCTCGATCAACAAAACTGCAGAGCCCCTCAGTCTACTCTCGGCTGACAAAAATGCATAGCCCCTCAATCCACTCTCGGTCGACAAAACCTAGCCGCCTCTTCTGATAGGGTTTTCCTTAAAGCTCAGTCCGCTCTCCTTCCAGCGAGATAACAATCTTAGATAATTTAACTTAGAACTACAAAATAAGAAGAGTGATGATAGGTAAATCACATTTTAACAATTTACATTAGCCATTGTCGTTATATGTTGGGAATGGTCAATACAAGTGAAAGAATTTGATCATGTAGTTAGAAATGGGATCAAATATAATATTACATGTCATAACATTGGATATTTCTCTATTGAATTTTTTTCAAAAACTAATCAAGTGAGATCAAATTGTGCCATGTTAATTGGGCTTTCTTCATAAGTTCATGAAAAAAACAAGTTGTTTATAAGCTACTTATAGTTTCTAAATTAATTCCATTTAATACTACAAATTATTGATCGATCTCCTTCATAGTCTTATTTTTGTAGTTTTTGGTTACAAAATCTTCATAGGGTTCATCTCTTGTTTGCTTTAGTGTGAATCCATGCTCTAAGTGTTACTAACGATAATCCATAAAATTAATGAAATTAACTTCTTCCATACAATGAGAAATCATGATGGGAATAAAACACCATATATCTTCCCCCGAATCGGGTGACAGTTATCCATGATCATCATCGCGAGGAAAGTGATGTGGATGCTAGCGAAGGTGGTTTTTCTCCTTAGGTGCCCCTTTCTAATGAATAAGGCTCTCTTTATGCATGTTATCCAAGCTTTGGCTATTTTGGGCCAATTTCATTTTCATGAGTTCAGTTTTATAGGTTTATTAAAGACCACGTCTGTCAGTCACATAGAGTTTATGTTTTTCTTTTTAGTTCAAGTTTACAATAGCTAATTTTTGAAAATTAGCTCAGTTTCCTTTTTAGGGCAGGATAACAAACATTAGACTTTTAATCGATAGATAGATAGATGCAATGGTGTCATGGGCACTTTGGAAAGTCCTGCATATTGTACATATTGTTCATAATAGAATGGAATGCTTACTTAAAAAAAACACCATTTCTCTTCATCTCACATGGAATACAATTTTCAAACTAATGCATTATCATTTTTGAATCAATGCTAAGAAGGAGATGAAATAGACCAAATGTGAATAACCAATTGGTGTAACTAGTGGAGGAATACAATTAGCGAGCATATTTCCTAAAACAACAAAAAAATATTGACTAGTCTCATGAAAAAAAAATTAAGAGTCCTCACCCCCTTGAAAAATGGCTTCAACATAGTAAAACATATATCATTTTAACATACATATATTTGGACCCCTCATGGTTAATGACATAGTAGATAATGTATAGCTCTAAAATTTGCATTTACATTATTAATAAAATTTGTTGAGTAAATATATACATCATTAATTTGGGAAAGAAACATTATAGGATTGCAATCCTTTGAAAAGACTAATAATACAATACAAATAAAGATGCTTTAATTCTCCCCATATGGGGTGTTTAACATGAGACCAGGGACATTGGTGCATGAGTAGGGCGTTTAGGCCACATGCCTAGACATGTGCCACACTTCACACTTCCCCTCAGTTCTTAATGAGTGACGATAGGACTTGATCTCGCTCTTTCCCATGCACAAAGTGATGGTCTCGACAGAGAGAAGTAGTAATTATGATGAAACAAATATAGAAAGGATTTCAATTAGCATCCCAAGCAATGAATGACCCACAAGCAACTCGGACGCAAAGGATGAGGATGTCCGATTTGTTTAACTTCCAACCTGTTTGTGTCTGCATTCGATGCTATCATTCTTCCAAGAGTATGGCACTAATACGTATTTTTTGGTTGTTTGATGATAATTTTGTGGTTTCAAATATGGCCTCTACCATGGATCCAAAAAATGCCAAGAAATGTAAGGTTCCTTCCCAGTCCACCAAGGCCTCCTCTAAGGCAAAAGTTGTATTCATTACTTACTCAGCCTCCATCAACCCCATTTCACAATATTTTCTCTTCTCCATAGAAGAGGAATTCAAAGTAATTTGTGCCTACTGTGAAGATAAGGAAGTGGATGCTCAGGTAGCTCCTTCTATCCATGATTTAGGTACTATTATTGCTAGGGATACCACTTTTTTTCACATAGTGGATTTGTATTGGCATAAGAAGGCATTCGAAGCCTAGGTGATGATGGCCAAGGAGCTTGAATTTCTAAATCTCTGGTTCATGATGGATGTGTTGGATGAACAAAACCAACTTCTACTCACTATGGTTTCTTGACTTGTCAAAAGAAAGTTGGGAAAATCATGTTTCCTCAAAGCAACAAGGCCTATAGCTCTCAAGATTGTCTCCAAGGAATAATTGGTGATGCAGGAAATTTTGGTGAGGGAGCTTTGAAGACCAGAGATCAAGACCCTCCTACATGACCTTCATGATTAGTGTTTTCCTTTTTGATTTTCTACCTTTTGTTTTATCGTGCATTCAGATAGATTTTTAACATATATTCAGGGCTTAAACAATTTTTTTGGACAGTATACATATTAAAAGATTTCAGTATTTTAGGCTAGTCAAGTTTCCCTTAGGGCATATCGGCAAGTCCCCTAGCTATATTTCTTTACTCTGAATAGTTTTGGTCTTCTTCAGACCATTGATTTCATGTATATGTTGTTTATAATATAAAGCTTACTTACAAAAAAATGCTTTGATTCGATGATATTTGTATAGTACCTCAAGGAACACCCTCTCACTATTTGAACTATCATCTTCTTCATATTTATGTAGTTTTTGTTCTTATTCAAGTTATAAAACTTGAACATGGACATCACATTATATTTACTTAAAATTTTCAACATTTAAAAGAAAATTATTTTCTTTAACATGTCTCATTTCTTTTTCATTCATGAGAGTATACATGGTAGTTCCACCCCACCAATGTGTTCATCTATGTGGTTCATGAGGTGTAGGAGGAATTGTTTATAAGGTTCCTTTATCAAAAACATTTGTCGTTCAATACTAGAAAAATTGTTAAATATATTGAAAATTAAAAAACACCCCAATTTCTACATTCTAATCTGTGTAAGCGTTGAGTTCTTGACTAACCTTAAGTTAATAGATTTGGGTATCCCCTTTTTTGAAAATTTCCTTACTTTCATATTTGTCTTCTAGCTTGCATTTCTTGACTAATTTGATTTAGATTGATATCTTTGAATTACATAAGATGATCAAGCATACTAACAAATTTACCTCTTTGCCTTATTCTTATCACCCTAAAATTGTTTACTTATGCCATTTTGAGTAATTTTACAATAACATATCACTTTTGTATGCATAACCCTCAACCTCCATTCCATTCCATCACCACATGACCTCAATATTTTCGGAATCAGTGAAGACAACCCCTAAGGTAGACCAAAAGTGGCTAGCAAAAATAATGGCCCAAAAACTATCTGTACTTAATGCACAAAAGAGCCCAAAAAGTGTCACTTCAAAAACACAATTTCTTAATTGTTTTCTGTTAGGATATTTAGACACTTAGGAGTTAGTTAATATCAACTTGGTCTAATGTGTCGTTAGGTAAACATGTGTTTCTTGGTGTGTTTCTTTAGTATGCAGTTGTAGTTAGGTAATCTAATGGTCGTGATATGTTCCCGACATAGAGCGATCCCACAAATCATATTTTCATCGATCTTAATGGCTACATTGATCCATGGCTTAACACTCGATTGGTCCATGATCTCTATTTAAAGAGGATGGAGGGTCATTTGTCGATGATTGATTGTGATAAACTCTCTTGTAAATCTCTTTGTTATCTTTTTCGTTTGCATTAATAAATTGCTCCAAGCAACTTGATATTTTGTAGGGAAAAAGAGCACTTCAATAACTTGATCATGAATGAGTTTTCTTATGAAGTGCATGTGAAGATCGATGTGTTTTCTAAGTTGATGTTGAAATGGATCTTTTGCAAGCTTGATGGCACTCTAATTGTCACACCAGAGGGTGGTTGGATGTTGCTGCTGGAATCCAAACTCCGAAAGGATCTGTCAAAGCCACAAGGTTTCCTGACTTGCATTAACAATTTCTCAGTACTCTGCTTCTACTAAAGAAATATCAATATCATGTTGTTTCTTACAGGCCCAAGTGATAGGTCTTGAACAAAGGCTGAAAATATAACCCGTAGTAGACTTTCGATCATCAGGGTCGCCGACCCAATATGAATCAATAAAACCAACCAATAAAGGAATCCCCCTCTAAACTATAATGTATCTTGAACTAAACTATATCCCAAACATACCGAATTATCCTTTTAGTTGCTTTCTAATGGATTTCATGGGGTGTTTGCATATATCGAGAAACAAGACCAACAACAAAGGAAATATCAGGACATATATGAGTCAAGTATAATATGTTACCAACTAGTAATTGATGGAACAAAGTGGCATCCGCTTCGAGAGAAGTACAGGTGGCAACAAGTTTGACTCCAAGATAGAAGGGAGAAGGGGTTGGTTTTGAATGTTCCATGTGAAAGCGATGAAAAAGGTCACAAGCATACTTAGACTAGGAAATAAAAATTCTTTCCTTGGTTTGCAAAACTTGGAGGCTAAGGAAATAGTGCAAATAGCCTAAGTCAGTCTTTTCAAATTTCTTCTCAAGGCTATATTTTACATGGTTTAAATATTTAGGGTCAATACCAATGAGGATAATATCATCAACATGAAGAACATGGATTATGTGATGGCTTCCTACTTTCTTAGTATAGACATTGGGGTGAGAATGACATCTAGAAAAGTTAGTGTCAAGAAGAAAGCTATCCATTTTGGCATACCAAGATTTAGGAGCTTGCTTAAGACCATAAAGAGATTTCTTAAGGTGACAAACAATGCTAGAGTCATTCTAGATCACATAGCGAGGAGGTTGTTCCATGTATATTTCTTCTTACAAATCCCCATGCAAGAAGACGAATTTAACATCCATATGATGGACCTCCCATGTTAGGATATTTAGACACTTAGGAGTTAGTTAAGATCAACTTGGTATAATGAGTCATTAGGTAAAAGTGTGTTTCCTTAGTATGCATATGTAGTTAGAAAATCCAACAGTCACGATATGTTCCCGACATAGATTGATTCGACGGTTCATATTCTCCTCAATCTTAATGCATACATTGATTTATGTCTTAACACCCAATTGGCCCATGATATCTATTTAAAGAGCATGGAGGGTCATTTGCTTATGATCAATTGTGAGAAACTCTCTTGTAAATATCTCTGTAAATTTTTCTTTTGAGTTAATAAATTGTTCCAAGTGGCCACGATGGTTGGGGTCGTGGATGTTACCCCGCAGGGGTTTTACCATGTCAAAACATTAGTGTGTTGATATTTGATCTAGTTGTGTGAGTGGTTACTGAAGGTGTTCATCCTCTGTTGGAATACCAGTGTTATCGAACATGGTATCAGAGTGCATTTGAAGACCCACTCTCATTATAGATCGAGAACATGAAACTTTGTTTCCTCATCTCTGGTTTCTTCCATTTCCATACATTTATGGAATGAAAGGACTATTCCATTGCGTTCGGAGTGCTCATTTCAGTCGGGAAATCCTTTTGTTTCACTCGAATTTTTTTTTGTTTTCCCAAGATACAACTATTTCAGTTAGATTTGAAGGTATAAAACCCAAATACGCCCTTTTTAAATTTTTACCGAGATAATATTTCGGTTTTCTGTTTTTTATTTCCAGGTTGCTACTCATTTTTATTTGCATGTGCTCTTTTTTGTGTGCCCTGTGTGATCTTAGAAAATCAGAAATGGATTGGAAAGGGTTTTCATGTCTAGGTATGCTCTTTGTCATGCGCTTTGTGTTATCTCGGTAAATTAGAAATAGAGGGGAATCTTGCATTTTCTATCTAATCTAATCGATATCTAACCCTTGTTATTGTCGAGAAGTGAATTTTTTTTCTTGTGTGAAAATATTTTTTTATGAGCATGCTCTCCAAGGTCATCTTCCACAACAACAAAAACGCCTCCAATCCTCCTTCTAAACAATACAATATGTTTTACACTAGCTCATTTGGTTAAAAGTTGTTTTTATTAAGTAAGAAGTCGTTTGTTTTTTCTATTACTTTTTTTTGGTAAAAAAGTTCATGCATCCATTGTAAAATGTATTTCACTTAAATTATAAAAATGAATCACTATAAGTAGCTTTAATATTTTATTTTAAGTTATTTATTTTGGGTACAACTTTMTTTTATAAAGTAACTTCATTGTAAAAGTGATCCCCGCTTATTCTATAAAAGTGGGTCACTTCATAAAAAACTTATTTATAAAAGTGAGGTTATTAGAAGGACAGGTATCACCATGTGGACCAACTTCTACTTTCCATGTGGCTCTTTGGTTACCGTTTATGCATTTTTTCAAAAGGGCATAAATTTCACATCTGAAGTCCGTTTTCAGTGTCGTTTTTTTTAAAGAACCTATTTTTTTCGAGAGATTTCCATCTAAAACATCGATTTCTGTGTTTTCTGCATATTTAATATGGATTATCCTAGTGATATTTTTCTTATCGGTACCAATTAATTCCAATGGAAATCCCATATGGAGGATTTATTACGAAGTAAAGGATTATACCGGATTACCTTGGGAAAAAAACAAGAACCCACTGATGATGACAAGTATGCTAAATGGATTAATAGGAATGACAAATCTTGTGGACTAATCTAAATTTCCATCTCTCTCGATTTAAGGTTTCACCTTCAAAAAATTAAGATCCCAGATAAATCTTGGGAAAATATTGAAGTTGTGTTTGATAAACACAATATTATTCAAGCTTGCCAGTTGGAAAATTGGTTAATGACTTTAAGTCCAAATGATTTTCCTTGCATTGAAGATTACTTATCTAAGTTCAAAACTCTTAGACTTGTGTGTATAAAAGTCAAATTAGATCTGAAGGAAGATCGATGCATATATGTTATTCTTGTTAAGATAGGTAATGCATATTATGTATTTGTATCTACCTTTTATGCCACTAGAAAAGCTCTAGGGAGTGGTTATAAAAATATCACTCTTGAGTCCTTTTGTGATTCTTTGATTCGAGAATAAGATAAGCTTGTGAAACTTTTATTGATAAGAATTACAAGTACATCAAACAAATCCTCATTGGTCCTACAGAAATATAAATCCAAACATCCCAAGAAGCAACATCCTTGCCACAATGACAGGAAAAACAAGGTTCCCAAACCCTCTCACCCAACTTCATCTCCTAATGGTGACAAAGGAGAAAAATCTAAAAATAAGAAGATTGACAAACATTGAATTTGTTTTGAGAAAGATGGTCATGATGAGTCCAAATGTTTTAAGAAGATGGGAGCTTTAGAAGCAATGATGAAGAAGCACAACAACAATATTGATTCTTCGTCTTCGTCTTCTTCTTCTTCTCATGGACATGCACTTTCTACTTTTGGTTTCTCCTTCAATGCAACTTCTACTTCTTCTTCTGATGAGTGGCTTATTGATTATGGAGCATATTATCATATGGTTAAGGATAAATCTATATTTTCTTCTCTAAATGAATGTAATACCGAGAAAATATTTTCGTGGAAGCCATTAACTGTGCAAATTACATAGTAAATCGCACTCCAACAAAGGCTCTTAAAAATATAACGCTGAAAGAAGCATGGTGATCCGGATTTATGTAGGAACACAATGAAATATAGAAATACACATAAATGCAGAGATGCAGTGGAAATAAGACTTCATTTCATTAATAACAAATGACTGAAATATGCTTACAGATAGAATGGAAATAAACTAGCTAGGGTGCTGGTAGCTTATCTCTGAGAAGAGATGTGGCGGCTATTGGCCTCTGAACTGTGTTACAATGAGGCTCAAAGGACTATTATTATTGAGAAACAATGGAAAACCCTAAACATCCAAATACCTAACCCTAGGATATGAAACGCCAAGACTATGGGCCCCGTTTGGGTAAGTTGGTACACCAACTTCCCGGGGACGTAACTTTGGCATACAATCTATGTTTGACGCGTTCCATACCTTGTTAGAAAGATCTATCCGAGGACTAAAAATTTTGGGTGAGAAACATTAATTTATGATCCATGTTGCTCCCCATTTTCCCCAAAAACATCGTTTAAGGCCTCAAAACGACTCCAGAAGTTCAGGACCCGAAAAACTGCTAAAAATAGTAAATTGTGCGAAAACTGAAAAACTGAAAGAAGCAATGGTGGGGGTCCAAGTGGAATAGGTGGGTGGACACCAATATCCACCTAGATCATTCCTCCCCCCTTAGGAAGCAATGGTCCCCATTGCATTGATTTCTTCCATGACATGAGGAAACTTTTGCTGAACTTGGTCCCTGGTGAACCACTTGCCTTGGTGAAGGAGTTGGCCTGCTTTGAAAACTCGATATAGCGGTATCCTTTGTTGTCAGGTGTTATTGATATGTGTATCCATGATATTATTAGTTTTGGCTTGTTCCATGCAGTCCGGATTTAACTTTGTTGGTGTGATTTGTTTTGCCATGTCGGATGTGTGTAGTAGAGGTGGAAAGTAGGGCCGAAGGTGGTCCACATTGAACACTAGGTGCAAACCAAGGAATGTCAGAATGTTGAGCTCAAAGACATTGTCCCCTACAACCTTGGTGAGGGTGTATGGCCCATATTAGAGCGGACGAAGCTTGCGGTGGGGTCCAACGAGGCGCTCCTTTTGCAAATGCAGCCACACTTTGTCGCCCACCTGGAGGTTGTGTGGCACCCGATGTTGATCATGTCGCTGCTTGTACTTAACATTGGATCTGTCCAAGATATCATGAACTTGTTGGAGGATGTGTTGAATGTGCTCAATGAAGTTGTTTGCCTTGTCAACCTCAGACTGGACATGAGCTGAATCTTCCTGAGTAGCCACAAATGGCATGGCTATGTCAATGGGACATAGTGGCTGCAATCCCAAGCCAACTTGAAAGGGGTTGTGGTTGGTTGAGCTATGGAGAGCTCGGATGTAGTTGTGTTGTACATAGGGGAGGCTCTCATCCCATGTGCATGGATGCTTTGAATTGTACATGCGCAGAATGTGTATGATCATCCAGTTGACGACTTCTGTCTGGCTGTCAATTTAGAGATGGAAAACTGTGGACTTGGTGAGTTTGGTGTCCAACATCGACCAGAGGTTGGACCAAAATGTACTGAGGAACCTGCTGTCCCTATCTGAGATGATAGACTGTGGGATCCCAAAGTGTACCCACACTTGTTCAAAGAAGAGTTTAGCAGTGGCTTCTGCTGTGATATTCTTCTTGCAGGCCATCATAATGGACATCTTCAAGAATCGGTCGATGACCACAAAACACAGTCATTTTCATGCTTAGTATAAGGAAGGCCCGACATGTAATCCATAGAGACGCATTCCCAAGGTCGACTCAGGGTAGGAAGCGGAGTACAGAGACCTTGTTTCTTGATGGTCGATTTGGCAATGGCACAAGCAGTGCAGGACTTGATGTACTTCCCGACATCCTGTCGAAGGTTCGACCAATAGAAATACTTTTGCAGTTCTGCCATGGTTTTCTCAACCCCAAAATGCCCAGTGACCCGACTGTAGTGCGCCTCCCAAATCATCTTGGCACACTCGCTTGAAGGAACACAAAGGTGTCTTAGGTTGCAAAGCAGGGCATCATGGAGGTGAAAATTGGGAACTTTCTTACCCTCCAAGAGTGTATTGTATGTGTGGTCAAATTCTGGATCACTTGTGTAGAGAAGCGACCAATCAGAAGTCTCGTGCCCACAAGAATTGAGCATAGTGGTTAGCGCCACGATGGGTGGTCAAATGAGGCAGTCTGCAACATTATTGGTGCTGCCTTTCTTGTACTTAATGTTCAAATGAAACTGTTGCAGGTATGTGGACCACTTCTGATGGTGATCGTTCTGCAACTTCCCTTGTGTCTGTATGAACTGTAAGGGTTGGTGCTCTGTGTGGATGATCATTTCCTTTCCAAAAATGTAATGTTTCCATTGCTGACAAGCCTACACAATGGAAAAAATTTCTTTGTCATAAGTGGGATACTTTCGGACTGTGTCGGAAAGTGTCTCACTGTTATATGCCACTAGATGCCCATGTTGAGTAAGGAATACCCCAATAGCATAGTCAGAGGCATCTGTCTCGATCTCAAATGGTTGTTGCAAGTCTGGTAATGTGAGAACTGGTGCAAAGCAGAGGCGATGCTTCAACTCCCCGAACACCTTTTGTTGAGATTTGGACCAAAATAATTTTTCTTTAGCTCCTCCCTTGGTGACTTGACTCAAGGGCCAAGTGATATGAGAGAATCCCAACACAAACCTGCAGTAGAAATTGGCAAGACCTAAAAAGATGCGGAGCTCTGTTAGGGTGGTTAGGGCTGGCCAATCCCGAATGACTTGGATCTTTGCTGGATCCACATGCACCCCCCTCTCATCAATAATGTATCCCAGATACTGAACCTGGGTCATGTCAAAAGTGCATTTCTCCAAATTGGCACACAACTTGTGTTGTCGCAGTGTTTGGAGGACCTGTCGGATGTGGTGGAGGTGCTCTTCCCAAGTCTGGCTGAATATCAGAATATCATCCAAGTACACCACTACAAATGAGTTGGTGAATGGCCATAGGATGTCGTCCATTAGCCTCATGAAGGTTGCAAAGGCATTCTTCAACCCGAATGGCATGACGAACCATTCGAAAAGGCCCTCCTTGGATTTGAAGGCAGTCTTCCACACATCAGAGGGTTCAATTGGTACCTGGTGATACCCAGACTTCAAGTCGATCTTGCTGAAATATTTCGCCCCCTTGATTTGGTCTAGAAGGTCATCAATCCGTGGAATCGGGTACCTATTCCAGACAATGATCTTGTTCAGTGCCCGATAGTCAATGCAGAGTCTCCAAGTCCTATCCTTCTTCTGCACCAACACGATCGGTCTCCCACAGGGTGATAAACTCAACCGGATGTGACCTTTCTACAACAGCTCCTGAACCTGCCTCTTGATTTCGTCATTCTCCAAAATAGAGTGTCGATAGATGGGTCCATTGGGCAACGATGCACCTGGGGTCAGATCGATGGGGTGCTTGATCTGGTAGTGTAGAGGCACCCCTGCGGGGGAGGTGAAGATGTCCTCGTACTCCTCCACGACCTTATCCATCTATTGTTTTCGTGTAGAGGGGCCCTGTCTAGAGGTCATGGCCATAGTCTTCCTCTTTCCCTGAGGGTGGATCATCAGGAAAACAAATTTCTTGGTTTTGGAAATGAGGTTACTGCATTGTTTTGCAGTAACCAAAGAGATGGTGGTAGGCAGTGCTATCTTCGGTATCCTGTACAACTTATTTCCCAAGGTGATAATAACAACATGAGGCTTGGACTCATACACAACATGTCGCTTCCACAACTACGGTTAGCCTAATAATACATCAGAAACATCAAGAGGAGCAATCTCACATAATACCTCATCTGTGAAGGGCTTGATGCTGTAGGGAAGGCGACATTGTTGGCTGACGGGGAGGTCTCGTCCTTGGTGCAACCACCCGATGGTGTATGGTTGTGGGTGTGTTATGGTCGGCAAGCCCAACCGCTTCACAACCTCTACCGAGATGAGGTTCTTCTGGCTTCCGCTGTCGACAATGAACTGCAATAGGGAACCCTTTACCCACATCCTGGAATGGAAGAGATGCTCGGCCTCCTCTGGATATTCTGGTTCCTCCTTCTAGATCTTTGTGGTGGCAATAATGGCTTTGGGCTCTGCATCGATAATCTGCTTCCCCCTATCATTCCCCTTGTCGGGTTCTGATTCAGAGTTGGAGCATGCATCCGATTCAAAAGCCTTCAACTCAACTACCGGTGACTGCTTGGCCCGACACTCACTTGTGTTGTGAGTGGAGCTCTTATGGAACTCACACCACTTCCCCGTGTCCTTTTTTGGCTTCATGGTGTTGTTCTTTGCTTGTGGCTTTGGTGGGTTTTATTGGGCTGCCCCACCTTGGCTTGGTCCTTTTTTCATTGGTTTGGGGGTACCTTTCCCTTGCTTCTAATTCGTAGACCCAAAGTCTCGCTTCTTCTGTTTGAACTTCTGCTCAATCTTGGCAACATATCGGTACGCCACACCAAGCGAGGAGATGTCGAGGAACTCCATTTCCTCCTGAATGTATCAGTGCAGACAACTGCGGTACTTTAACACCAAATATTTCTCTGAATATTTGATACCCAACTTTGTGCGTAGGGTAAGAAACATATTCATCAACTCATGCACATCTTGGTCCCTTTGCTGTCGCAGCGTAGTCCATTGTATGTATTTTTCCTCATAGCTCCCCACGAGATAATATTGTTCCTTGATGGAATCTTGGAAAGAATTCCAAGTGGGTGTGGCCAAGAACAGAGAGGGTTCCCCCTCGCCCTGTTGCTCCGAGCAGGTTTCCCACCAGTCCTTGACATGGGGGCGACTTTGAGGAGTGCGAAAATAATCCTTTCTCAGTCAGAAAAGTCATGAACCGAGAAATATCCTTCTAACAGATTCAACCATCTATCTACAACATCTGCATATATTTGGCCCTCAAATATGGGAATGTCAAAGTTTACTTGTACCTTAAAAGGAATGGTGCCTCCAGAGTGGTTGTTGGATGTCGATGCGCTGCCAGTGAGAATTCGTTGAAGAATCTGGGAAAAGTTGTCCATCATCGCGTTCCTTTGTTTCTCGAGGGAATCCTCGAGCAAAATTTTGATAGGATCTCCTGCTCCCTCATCGTTCTTTTCTTCCCCTATGGGAAGTCGTCAAGGTTTGCGAGGCTGATCTTGCAAAGGTTCAACCAGATCGAGCCCCAACTCCTTATACCCCGACCTCGTTGGGGACATGCAAAGAAGGATCGAGAACGAGCAGACCGCTCTGATACCACTGATCCAGATTTATGTAGGAACACAATGAAATACAAAAATACACATAAACGCAAAGATGCAGCGAAAATAAGACTTCATTTCATTAATAACAAATGACTGAAATATGCTTACAGACAGAATG
>ML794134.1:313999-331274 GCA_009831015.1 Picea engelmannii
ATTAAATATGCAAAAAAGTAGTGCCCAGTAGCTGTATAACTCAATCCTACTAAAGAAACTCACCCCAACAAGATGAAACTCAGTCCCAAAGGGGAAATTTGACCATGCCAACAATGAAATTATCCTGTACTCAATAAATTCATCCACTAGAAGAAGAACTCAGCCTATTCAAAGAGGATAACAACTCCCCTAGAGAAATACAACCTATGCATAGAAGAAACTCGACCTCTCTCACCCAGAATTTGACTCACTCATGCAAATCGACCCCCTCAACCAACAAACTTGACCCTCTTACCAAAATTTGGCTTGCATAATAAATTATGGCTCCCAAAAATCCCAACTGATGTAAAATACGAATCAAACCCTCAAAGATGAAATGGGTGCTACAAAACCAAAAGTATTGTAAAATGGTAGATCTAACTCCTCAATGGTGAAATCCAAATGGAAGACTTGGATGGCCTTCCCAATCAATGGCTAGGGTGGAATATTTCACCACCAAAAATTGATTAGCTAGGGTGGATTTCTCACCACCGAAACCAATCCAAACTAGGGTTTAATCCAAACCCCCAAAGGCTCCAAGAGCTCTCCAAATCACATCAAAATAATCATCAACATAATGAGAGAATATGAGCCCCTATCTCTCCTTTATACCCCTTTTCACCTCTTTCCCCTCAAGTGACTTTTAGTTCATTAATATTTTCTCATAAAATCACTTTATTAATTTAATAAACCTTTTTACTCCAAAAACTGATTTATTTGGCTTTAAAGAATTTTCGGCCATTGGAAGTCACTTTTGTATCATCTCAACCTTTAGAGATTGTCTTCCTAGTTCCTACGATTTATTACACTAAGGTGTCCCTCTCAGGTAATTTAAGAAAACAAAAACCTTAGCGAATTCCATTAAATTATGCTCAATAATTCTCCCAAATTACGGGCAAGGTCGAAATGCAACGAAATCGAAATATGATTGTGAAGGAGTGATCCCGATGATGAAATATGATAAGAGGACCTCGGAGAGCATCATATATCTCCTCCAAAGCATTTGATATCACTGTTAACCTAAATATACCCCTCATAACAGGTTGCCATAAACTAATAAGGTCACCTCCAAATGTAGAGCAGGAGAATCCAAAAATGGGGGCATTACAGTCCTCCCTTCCCAAAGATTGTTTGTCCTCAAGCAATGCCATCACAACCCTACAATCAATGAGATAAACCAAACTGAATATGAGAATGATCCCAGGGTCCCTAACCAACCTGGAAGATGTGAAGCACCCTCTACTCAAAGCACTGTCTTGCAAGGTACTAACATAAGATACCTTCTGAATGCCATCGATCAAGAGATCAATCATATATTGTAAAGGCTCAGTCCATCCCACATAGAATTTCCCTCCTAGGAAGCTAGTCTAGTGCCCTATAAAAATGTACTCCTGATAATTAAAATTAACTCTCCCATCTGTACCTGCTTCCAAACTGTCAACCCATGAAATCCCAAGGTCCCAGGCTAATCTCATAAAGGGACCACCATGTCGAAGTTGTGCCACTTTGATCTTAACCATTCGATCGCCATGCCTAGTCTACATCCTCCTCTTCTAAAACTCCAAGATGAAATACTTAAAAGGGTTGAACCTACCACCATGAATAGTGGCTTGCATATGCATCCAAGTTAAATTATGGCCTGGAAATCCACTGCCATACTTGATCTCGAATATCGGAAAATGAAGTTTGTCACAATCATTAGAAATGACTCTAGGCTGCTCTTAGACTCTAAATACCTCTCCATTAGATATCTCTGTCACTTGTGTTTCCCCATACCCCGAATAAATCACCGATATGTGCGTGAACTGGTCAATCACTGCATACATACTATTTGCCCACTACACCCTTGGTGAACCTATGATGCAATTTGTCACATGCACTCCCACTCTCGCCTATAAATGGTCCAAGATTGCATTAATCCTGCGGGATGAGTGTGCTCCGACCTTGTCTACTTCCAATTCATACACTCCCCCATATCCCCTCCTACATCATGCATGAAGCCCCTCCATGCGATCGTCTCTTGGGCCTGCTTGGATGATGTGAAACACTCTCTGCTCATAACAATGATATGCATGGTGTTGACACAAAAGTCCTCTTGACTTCCTTTGATAAGCCAAGAAATCATAAGCTGCACAAACTCGGTCAACTCCTTAGAATGCCACTCCTCCATGCATCCAATTCTAAGAATATCAAGAGTAAACTCTTGAAAGCGAAAACTGGTTATATCATCTCTATCAGTTGTTGAGTTGTCAAACATTGCAATCCTCGATTCCCAAACTAATATTCAAGGGGAACCATCATGCTAACATTGCACCCCTCTGATCATGATCGTATGATCTCCATGCTCAGACCATGCTCTATTCTCCTGGACCCCTAAGTTGAACTCACTATATTGGATCATGACTTGCCAAAGCCTCTCAATGAAGTCAAAGTCTACCAACTCGTGGATAGACTCGATCCTGGATATCATGAGGGAAAATCTGCCTCACCATATAGAACCAAGCTCAATATCTCTTCTCACGGCATCCCCATAATGACGCAAACCAATCACTAACATGACCCTGTCAATTATCTGAAGCAGTCTATCACTCTGATGAATGTCGTGATTCCACCACTGAATTGGAAGTCTACCTCTCCCAATTCCTACTGAAATATCTATGAACCGATCCAAAAGAGTCTAGATCTCCTCCAGTGCACTATGCGCTTTGATCACATGGTCAAAATGGAAGACCCCTATCATAGCCACAATGCCACTTATCTCATCCAATTGACTCAGGTGAACCTCCCATATCCTGTTGTATATAATGAGGGCATCAAATAATAGAATTATATGCCTCTGCCACTACCTTCCATACTGGAAAGTGACTAGTGCATTGGTCAACCCCAAGGCCATGACCAAGAAACCATAATGATGTCTGGAAGCAAACTAGTGAATATCCTACTCTTTTTCCCTCCTATGGTGATATCCTAGATGAAGATCGATCATCAAGGGATATGCTACTCCTTGAGGCTCACCTATCCACTCACTGATCCTAGGTAACCTCAACTCAATGGTATGCTCAAGGACTCTGTTAGGAGGTATCCCTATAATAAACGATCCAAAAATCCATTGTACAGTACCATGTGGTAATGAATACCCCTTCATACTGCTAACTATCACTGAATCATCTTGTACCATCCTGTATCCTGGAGTTGCGACGATATCCATCACTCTAATGATGTCACTTGAACTTGTATCCCAAAGCATGCCCATGTCTATAATATACCTTTCCACCCACTCCATGTATGCATATGTTTCCTCTATAGACAAGCCTTGATCCTTTAGTGGGATCTCCAAAATAAATGGCTCGTGATCCCCACAATGCAAATCATGAGCATGATCAAAACCCTCTGCTTCATACCTCTCCTCAAGCACCTGCAACTATGAATGCTCCTTGGGCAGAATCATCTCAAGAGGCTCCTCCTTCAAATCATGAGTTCCACTCATGCCCTCATGTGTTGTGACTTCCAAATATGATGGAGACTCTATTGTTGTTAATGATGAAGAGCGTGCCAAAAACAACTGGAAATAAATCTCCTCAACCTCCCTTTCCTTGTCTTCAGTGAACTTAAGAGCAAGGTCCCTATCCATGAAAAGATGCAAGTAATTAGTTTTTATCTACTCTAGTGCTTCTTTGATAATGCGTAATTGGGTACTAGTGAATCCACCTCCAACTCCTTTTTATCTTTCCTCCATCTGAGTTTTCCATGTAAGATCTCCAATGAATCTATGGGCATTGTCTTCCCTTGTCAACACCTGCACAAGTTTCTCCTCACTAACCAATAATCGGTTCTCCAAATCACACAATGTTATTCCATCAACATGGTGTGGGATATCACACAAGGGACCAACTGACTCACTATATGATATCGTGAAACRATGGAACTCCTATGGACTATCATCCTMATACAAGATTCCATCCACCAATTCATCCCCTTCGTTGTCATCCCCCACGCATAGCTCTAGTACAATCATTTCTGCAACATCATACATGTGATAAATAGGATAAGGTATTGAATCATGCATAGGTTCTATCATKCTTGAACCACCCTCATCATAAGCATCATTCATAGGAAAAGATGTTGGATCCTCAACATTGGTTGATTGGAACATTTCCTCATAGTCTTCACAAGTAGGACAAGATGTTGCATCCTCATATTTTATTGATTTGAAAACTTCATCATGGGTATACCCATCCAACACACTAGTGTCATTGGTCTCATAAATTAGCTCTGATGGTGTATCATAGGTTGATGTTTGGTCTTCCTCTATGCACCCATCCTCAACATGGATAGATGCATGCTCCTCCACCTGTCCTTCATGCTCATCTCTCTTCAATTTCTTCCCTATGCCTTTAAAGGAATCCTCATCCAAATCCTTGGGCCAACTTTCATACTTGAGGGTGTAATAACATTTAAAGGGAAAATATGCATAGTTCTCCTCACCCAATGCTAGATACTCCTGGTAGTAAGGCATATATTTGATTACTGCTAGCTCCCTCGACAGTTTAGCCATGAGTTCCTGATTTGTCCCCAAATTCTTAAGCCACTACATCGCTAGGAAATTTGATATAATTTTTTCAAGGACTACTATAATGGTTGTTGGAGCGACTCTTCTTTCAACTAAATGGTTGCCAAGCACAACCATAAATTCTCTTCACACAATACTCTACCCGCTAAGAAACTATGTCCAAAACTCTACTACAGAAATCGATCATGAACTGCTGCCATACTAAGTAATTACATCCCTGTTGATAACTCGGCTCAAAGGCTGTGAAGATAATACTCACAGGCTGGCAAGATCACCAGCTCTAATAACACTGTAATGTCCCTATCTAGATTGGACCAATTTTTTCAAAAACCATTGTAAGTTTTCTACCTTCTAATGGTATGACATTTCGTCAAACACTTGGACAAATTCCCAAATACCTCTGCATAAACCCCTCTTATGGTTGTTGTATCTTTATACGAGTATTTATCTTATATTCCTTTTGTCAAACACTTTCTATCACACCCCCAATTCATTGTAGTAACCCCTTTCTTGTTGTTGTTATGTTCTTAGGTTTATCTCTGGTGTGGGACTTTTGTCAAACACTTGTTAGACACACCCATAACTCATTGTAATTACCTTGCATGTTATATCAAAGTGCTTGTTGTTTGGGTTTCTTAGTATGATTTCAATGAAAAGGTAAGAGTTTTAATGCCAAGAAGAATTCTCACATTTACATGCCAATTATATCAACATACTGATAAATGGAAATACTCATTAAATCACACATCAACATCAAATGAATAACTCAAATATCTATCTAATTTATTTAGTGTTCAAACCTATTACTAATCTGGATTATTTTTGAAATGAAATGAAAGCAGAGAAATTACAATGAAATACTCATGAAAATTTCCGGAAACAGAGAAATATAACAATACTTGATTTCTATTAATGAAAGAATTGTAAAGAGATGGTAAAAATAAAGAGTGCAAGACTCTCTAGAATGGTGGCAGCTTTATCTCTGAGAAGAGATGCGACGACTACGCTCATTCGCAAGAAGATGATTACAATGAGGCTTTGAAAGTCTTTTTATGATAAACATGAATGCCAAAACCCTAGACATCCAAAAACCTAACCCTAGGAGATGAAACGCCAAAAGTCATGTGGGCCTTGTTTGGGTAAGTTAGTCCATTAACTTCCCGGGGTTGTAACTTTTCCATACGATCTCCGTTTTAGGCGCGTGATAGCCCGCTGGAAAAGTCTTTTCGATAACTATGCATTATGTCATCAAAATCTGACTTCAACTACAGTTTGACTATGGCACACCAAAAAAAATTGTTTAGGGCCCCAAAATGACCTTGGAAGTACATAAAGATGTGCTGACATGGAAACTTCCAAAATAAGCCAATTGGATTAGGTGGGAGGCCACCAGTCTCCACCTAGAAGATGTGTAGGGATTCAGAAATCCACAGAAGTGTAGAACCCACAATTACAAAGAAGTACAAAAGAACGTGTTGAACTAAAAAATGATAAGAGGAGCCAGTTGGAATAGGTGGCTGGCCACCAATATCCACCTGGATCAACCCTCCCCCCTTAGGAAGCAATGGTCTCCATTTCATTAAGTGCCCATGGAAGAGGGGAAAGCATTTTTTGAATCTAAATCTTGGTGAGCTACGTGCCTTGTTGGAGAAGTTGTGCTCCTTGGTCTGTGGAAGACTATCACAAACCTGTTGTTGGTGGGGTTGAATCTATTCCACCAACCTGTTGTATATGGATTTGACAAGGCATTGTGTAGGCACCATTGTAGGTGAAGAAACAATATCTTCTTTATCTTCAACAATTTGATTTTGCTGGATAGAAGGTGTTGAGGTTGCAATGGTTGTAGTGGTCTTCTGTGCATCCTTTGAACAGACTATGAAGAGGATGAATTTTGCAGTATGATAGATTACCTTCCGGCATTGTTTTGTTGGAGCAATAGTCGGAACTACCTCTGGTATCCTATAGAGTTGACTGCCCAAAGTAATGATGACACTAAGGGGTCTAGAATCATAGACAACATGAAGTTTCCACATATATGGTTGGCACAAAACAACATCACAAACATCAAGAGGGGAAACATCACACACTACCTCATCCTTGAAGGGTTGGATGCCATAGGATAGGCGACATTGCTAGCTGACACAAAGATCTTGTCCTTGGTGAAGCCACCCGATATTGTGTTGTGGGTGTGGTGTTGTCGACAACCCCAACTATTTGATGACCTTAGCTGAGATGAGTTTCTTCTAGCTATCATTATCAACAATGAAATGCAACGAGGTCCCTTCACTCAATTTTGTGAATGGAAGAGGTGCTCCCCCTCTTTAGGATCTACTGGTTCTTCTGGTTGAATTGTTGTGGATGCGACAATAGCAGTGGGGTTTGGGTTGATGATTTGTCTGGTTTCAATATTTTCTAGATCGGATTCTGAATCAGTGTTTGGATCTATGTCTTTGACCTCGACCACCGATGATTGTTTTGAGTGACATTCATTGGTGTTGTGCTAGGGGATTTTGTGGAAGTCACACCACTTCCCAGTGTCATTCTTTGTCTTTCCTTTACCCTTCTTGTCCTATGTCTTGGACTGGTTGTTTAGAGGTTGTTGGTTAGGGCCATCTTTACCATGCTTTGGTTGTTTCATATTTGCAGACCTGAATTCCCCTTTGTTCTGGTGCCTAAATTTCTACTCGATTTTGACAACATATCGATAGGAAACTCCCAATGATGAGATTTTTAGGAAATCCATTTTGGTTTGGATGTACCTATGCAGAGCACCACGATACTTCAGAACTAGATGCCACTCAGAGTCTTTGATACCTAGCTTGGTGCGTAAGGTATAGAAAGTATTTGTGAACTCTGAAACTGTTTGGATCTTCTTTTGCCACAGTGTGGTCCATCTCATGTACTGGTCTTCATAGTTATCAACAAGATAGTATCGTTCCTTGATCGCATCCACAAAAAAATCCTAAGTGGGCTCAACCCCATATATTCCAGATTCCTCTATGGAACTTTTCTCCTAATAAGTTTCCCACCAATGTTTGACATGGGGGAGAGCCTTGAGGAGTGCGAAGGTGATCTTTTCCCTATTGGAAAAAAATTGAATAGAGAAATAACCTTCTAATAGATTTAACCATTTTTTTAGGGCATCCGCATCTATTTGACCTTCAAATATGGGAATATCAAAATTAAATTGTACCTTGAAGGGAGAGGTTCCTCGAAAATGGCCGCTTGATGAAGATGCGACTATTTCTATCGACGAGCGTTGAAGGATGTTTGAAAAATTCTCCATCATTTTGTCCCTCTGTCATGTGAGAGCTTGCTCAAGCAACATGTTAATAGAATCTTATGCTCCGTCATTTTTATTTTATGTCGCCATCAAGGGTTTCTTGGGCATGCAAGAGTGATTTTCCTCAAGAGAGACAAGCTCGAGACCCGATTGGCTATACTCGGACCTCGTCGAGGACATGCACTGAAAAACGATCAAGAGCAGCCTACTCTGATACCACTAATCTAGATTATTTTCGTAACGAAATGAAAGCAGAGAATTTACAATGAAATACTCATGAAAATTACCAGAAATAGATAAATACATCAATACTTGATTTCTATTAATGAAATAATTGTAAAGAGACTGTAAAAATACAGTGCAAGACTCGGTAGAATGGTGACCGCTTTATCTTTGAGAAAAGATGTGACGACTATGCTCATTCGCAAGAATATGATTAGAATGAGGCTATAAAAGCCTTTTTATGATAAATATGAATGCCAAAACCCTAGACATCTAAAAACCTAACCCTAGGATATGAAACGCCAAAAGTCATGTGGGCCCTGTTTGGGTAAGTTAGTACATTAACTTCCCAGGGTCGTAACTTTTGCATACGATCTCCGTTTTAGGCATGTGATAGCCTGTTGGAAAGGTTTTTTCAACAACTACACATTATTCCATCAAACTTTGATTCTATCTACAATTTGAATGTGGCACACCAAAAAAAAACATTGTTTAGGGCCCCAAAATGGCCCTGGAAGTACAGAAAGATGTGCCGACATGAAAACTTATAAAACAAGCCAGTTTGATTAGGTGGGCGACCACTAGTCTCCACCTGAAAGATGTGTAGGGCTTAAGACAAACCCATAAGTGTAGAACCCATAATTACAAAAGAGTATAGAAGAACGTGTTGAACTAAAAACTGACAAGAGTATTGAGTTGGAATAGGTGGGTGGCCACCAATATCAACCTAGAATAATTACATGTGCAAGTGTTACAATGGCTCATATTTGTCACAATAGAGAGGTACAATGCTCTTACACAACAAAGTATTTCAATAAGAGGAGTGCATCCACGCTACCGACAAGCCGACCTCGTAAGAGGCTGTAAACTCAACCCTCAATCCAGCAACCATGGTATAGCAATTAGAGACACACCCAACAAGGAAACTAACCATCCACAACCATGAAATTATGAAAAAAATCAACACCCAACAACTGTATAACTCATTGCTACTGAAGAAACTTGCCCCAACAAGAGAAAAATCAATCCCAAAGGGGAAATTCGACCCAACAAACAATGAACTCAGTATGTACTCAATAAATCCATCCCCTATAATAAGAACTCGAACCGTTCAAAGAAGATAACAAATCCCTTAGAGAAATACAATCTCTGCATAGAAGAAACTCAACCTCTCTCACCCAAAATTCAACCCACTCATGCAAATTTAACCCTTAACCAGTAAACTCGGCCCTCTTACCAAAAATCGGCCTGGATAATAAATTATGGCTCTGACAAAGCCAAATTGATGTAGAATATGAATCAAACCCTCAAAGATGAAATGGATACTACAAAACCCAAACCACTTAAAATGGTAGATCTAACTCCTCAATAGTGAAGTCCAAATGGAAGACCTGGATAGGCTTCCCAATCAATGGCTAGGGTGGAATATTTCACCACTGAAACTTGATTAGCTAGGGTGTATCTCTCACCACCGAAACTAATCCAAACTAGGGTTTACTCCAAACCCACAAAGGCTCCAAGAGCTCTCCAAATCACATCAAAATAATCATCAACATAATGAGAGAATACGAGCCCCTATCTCTCCTTTATACCCTTTTCACCTTTTCCTCCTCAAGTGACTTTTAATTCCTCTTTAATATTTTCTCATAAAATCACTTTATTAATTTAATAAACCTTTTTACTCCAAAAAGTAATTTATTTGAACTTAAAGCATTACCGACCACTGGAAGTTACTTTTTTATCATCTCAACCTTTAGAGTTTTTCCTCCCGATTCCAATGAGCTATTATACTAAGGAGTCCCTCTAAGATAATTTAATAAAATGACAACCTTAGCGAATTCCGTTAAATTATGCTCAATAATGCTCCCAAATTATGGGAATGGTTGAAATGAAACGTAATCGAAATATGGCTACGCAAGAGTGATCCCAATGATGAAAGATGATAAGTGGACCTCTAAGATCATCATATATTTCCTCCAAACCACCCGAGCTCACTGTTAACCTCAATTTACTCCTTGAGTTAGGCTGACATAAACCCATAAGGTCACCTCCAACCGTAGAGTAGGGGAATCCAAACATGGGGACATTGCATTCAACCTCATTGTAATGCAAATATTATTAGAAGAGATGTTAAATTTGATGAAAATCTCTTGGCCTGCGATCCTAATTCAACATTTGTGCCTTCTCCTATTCCTATTTTGGTTTCTTCTTTTTTAGATGATGACAATGAGGATGCAAATCCACCTCCGCTTGCTCACCTTCCTCCAGATGAGTCCATTGAACGGAACCTAAACCAACACCACTGCTTCCTAGATGGGTTTGTTCAACATGAGAAGCATCTAGTGATATTTTCAGTGATCCTTTAGATCAATGTCAGGTTCCAGTGAGCCTCTTCTCTTTTGGCTCAAGTTCCAGAGACTCATGATCCAAAAACATTTGCAAAAGATACATCAATGGATGAAGAGTATAGTTCTTTAATGGAAAATGATAATTGGGATCTTGTACCTCTTCCGAAAGGAAGACAACTTGTCAGATGTAAATGGATTTACAGAACTAAGTATGCATCAAATGGAAGTGTCTAAAGACACAAGGGCCAGCTAGTTTCCAAAGGATTCTCCCAAGTTGAAGGAATTGAATATAATGAAACCTTTGCCTTTATAGCCAAAATAAATTCCATCTGCCTTATTCTATCCCTTACAAAATCACATAAATGGGAGGTCCATTAGATGGATGTCAAATCCGCCTTCTTGCATGGGGATTTGCAAGAAGAAACCTACATGGAACAACCTCTTGGCTATGTCCAAAATGACTCTAGCCTTGTTTGGCGCCTTAAGAAATTTATTTATGGTGTTAAGCAAGCTCCCTGAGCTTGGTATGCCAAAATGGACAACTTTCTTCTTGACACCATGATGCAAGAGCATTGTACCCCCCAAACCATAATCCAATTTTTGAAGCTTCTAGAAGGTGCAACATGGCAAGAGAAGGACGTGATTTACTCAAAATTCATGTAAAATGATAAGGTTGTTTATGTATTGTTATTTAATTAATGTATTAAGTAGGTTGTTAGCATATTTTGAGGGAATGATCAGATTTGAGATGATATGATCTCTATGTTCATTTTAAATATGTAAACCTTTAGGCGTTGAAGAAAGAGGCCACCAAAATGTAAACTAGGTTGGGAATAATCGGGGCTTGAGAGCACCCTTGTCTATAACATCGAGCTCAATTATCTAATAAAAAATGTGTAATTTTATGTAACAATGAGTTTTGTTTCATGTGGATTTATATTGTCTGCAAATCATAATGAATCTATAGATTTGGAGTCCAAATGTGTGTGTGAGGAGTGAGGTCAGATATCACAACGTGAGTGTGAAAGTTAAAAGATTCGAGGAAATTTTGTATTCCAGGGAAGGGGATCCATCGTTGATCACATAATAGATCAACGATGATCCGATATTAAATCGATATCGTGTAAGTGTAAAATCATCCTTAATGAGGCTCCAAAGGTGGTAATAGACAGGTTGACTAGCTCTGGTTTCTAGCTGTTGGTTTTAGGCGTGAATTGGATAAAGGGATCGGTGCTCAAAGTGTTGAAACAAGACCTCAACCGGACCCTGTCTTATGAAGTAGGTGGAGTGTTTGAAATGATAAAATATCGATGATAGAAGGTGAGCACCAGAGCTATGAGGATGGGATTTGAGCCACGAGACTATTTGGACATGACAGTATCGAGACTTGCGAGAGAGGTGAAATTCCTATGAACTTCACGGGGATGAGTTTTAAGAAGAGTCATTGTAAGCTCAAGGTACAATCGAGGGAGACTATTTGAGTTTTAATTACTTCCATAGATGCATATCAGTCCATTTCGCGGGCCCATAACCAATAGGTCCGTGGATTGAGATCTCAGAAAATCGACTTGAGGGAACCCCAAAATCAATCTTCATCAAGTGGTATAAGAGCGGGAGGAAATCCTACGACACTTGATTTTATTAGGTGGTATGAGAGTAGGGAATGTTTTTTTGCATGTGAGTGGGTAGGTGTATAAGCCTAGAGGAGCAAAGGATGCTCATAAGGTTCCAAAGGAGAGAACCTACAATACCAAAAAGTCAAGCTTAGGAGAAATCTTGATGAGGTATTGGGTAGCAGGTGTTGAGGCTTGCTACATATGGAAGGCTTGGTTGCAACTCACTATTGAGAATGAGAAGAATCTCAATGTTATGATGGAGTAATGCATGAGGAAAAAGAAGACCAAAGGTTGAAGATGGAAGCAACAATGAAGACACATGATCATGAGATCATGAAATATTTCTACCTTGGGAGTTTGATGCAATGGTACCCCCCAAATCATAATCCAATTTTTGAACCTTCCGGAAGGCACAATGTGGCAAGAGCAGGACATGATTTACTCAAAAATTGTGTAAAATGATAAGGTTGTTTATGTATTGTTATTTAATTACTGTATTAAATGGGTTGTTAGCAGATTTAGAGGGAATGATTAGATCTGATCCCTTTGTGTGTTTTAAATATGTAAACCTTCAGGCATTAAAGGAAGAGGCTGCCACAATTTAAACTAGGCCCATAACGATCGGGGCTTGAGAGTTCCCTTGTCTGTAACATCGAGCTCAATTATCTAATAAAATTTGTGTATTTTATGTAACCATGAGTTCCATTTCTTGTGCATTTAATCTTGTCTGCAAATCATAATGAATCTATAGATTTGGATTCCAAATGCATGTGTGAGGAGTGAGGTATGATATCACAATGTGAGTGTGCAAGTCTGAAGATTCAACGAAACATTGTACTCCAACAAAGGGGATCCATCGTTGATCACAAAACAGATCAACGATGATCTGAGGTTAAGTTGATATTGTGTAAGTGTACAATCAGCCTTAATGAGGCTCCAAAGGTAGTAATAGATAGGCTAACTAGCCCTAGTTTCTAGCTGTTGGTTCTTGCTATGAGTTGGAAAAAGCGCTTAATGCTTAAAGTGTTTAAATGCGACCTCAACTGAACCCAGTATTGTGAAGTAGGTGGAGTGTTTGAAATGATAAAATATCAATGAACGAAGGTGAGAATCGAAGTTATGAGGATGAAAGTTGAGCCACGAGACTGTTTGGACAGTACAATATCGAGACTTGCGAGAGAGGTGAAGTTCCTATGAACTTCACAGAGACATGTTTTAAGAAGAGTTATTGCAAGCTTAGGGTACATTCGAAGGAGACTATTTGAGTTTTAATTTCTTCCATGGATGCATATCAGTCCATTTCGTGGGTCTATATCCCACAAGTCCGAGGATTGATATCTCATAAAATCGATTTGAAGGACCCCATAATCGATCTTCATCACACTATATTTTCTAGATGCCATTCTAATCCTAATGTATATACCAAGAAAGTAGGAATCCATCTCATAATCCTTGTTCTTTATGTCGATGATCATATCCTCACTGATAGTGACCCTAAACTTTTAAACCATGTGAAAACCAACCTTAGGAAGAAATTTGAAATGACCAACTTAGACTATTTGCACTATTTCCTTGGTCTCCAAGTTTTGCAAGCCAAGGACAAAAAATTTATTTCCTAGTCTTAGTATGCTTGTGACCTTCTTTGTCACTTTCACATGGAAAATTCAAAACCAACCCCTTCTCCCTTCTAGTTTGGAGTTAAACTTGTTGCCACTCGTACTTCTCCCGAAGTTGATGCCACTTTGTACCGTCAGTTAGTTGGTATCCTCTTATACTTAACTCATACCCATCCTAATATTTCATTTGATGTTGGTCTTGTTGCCCGGTATATGCAAACACCCCATGAAAGACATTGTAAAGAAACTAAAATAATACTTTGGTATGTATGGGGTACAATTCAGTTCAAAATACATTACAACTCAAGGGGGACTCCTTTATTAGTTGGTTTCACTGATTCAAATTGGGCCGATGACCTTGATGATAGAAAGTCTACTGCAGGTTATGTTTTTAGCCTTGGTTTAGGACCTATCACTTGGGCCTATAAGAAACAATAGGCTATTTCTCTTTCTTTAGCAGAAGCAGAGTACTGATCAATGATTAATGCAAGTTAAGAATCCTTGTGGCTTCGACATATCCTTTCAGAGTTTGGATTCCAATAATTGCATCCATTAAACTTCTGGTGGAACAATTAGAGTGCCATCAAGATTGACAAAGACCCATTTCAACATCAACGCAACAAACACATTCAGATACACATGCACTTCATCAGAAATCTCATTCATGATTGAGTTATTGAAGTGTTTTTTTTCCCTACAGAAGATCAAGTTGTAGACATTTTCACAAAGTCTCCTACATAAGCGAAGTTCTCCAAACTTTGATCTATGTTAGGAGTTCATGAAGTTGTCATTAAGGGGGGATAGGCTCTATTTCCTCCTTCCTTCTCTTATTGTGTCATCTTTGTAAATCCTTCAATCCTATCCCAAGTTGTTTTTAAGGTGGGATGTTAGGATAATTAGACACTTAGGAGTTAGTTGATCAACTTGGTCTAATGTTTCATTAGGTAAAAGTGTGTTTCTTTAGTATGCATTTGTAGTTAGTAAATATGATGGTCACAATATGTTCTCAACATAGAGTGATCCGACGATTCATATTCTCCTCGATCTTAATGACTACATTGATCTATGGCTTAGCACCTGATTGGTCCATGATCTCTATTTAAAGAGAATGGAGGGTCATTTGTTGATGATCAATTGTGATAAACTCTTTGCAATTTTTTCCTTTTCATTAATAATCTTCTCCAAGTGGCCACATTGCTTGGGGCCATGGGTGTTTCCCCGTAGGGGTTTTACCACGTCAAAACATAAGTTTGTTGATCTTTGATCTGGTTGTGTGAGTGGTTACTAAAGGTGTTTGTCCTTTATGAGAATACATGTGTTGTTAAACATCCCATTTATGTGAGGTTGGAAGGGATAGAACAATGCAGAGGGAATTCATTTTGGCTACAGGGGAAAAGGTTTTATTATAGTCAATGCCTTAAACTTGAGAAAAACCTTTGGAAACTAACCAGACCTTGTGTCTTTCAACACTTCCATGTGATGCATGCTTAGTTCTGTAGACCCATTTACACTTGACAAGTTTTCTTCCTTTCGAAAGAGTTACAAGATCCCAAGTATCGTTTTCGATTAAAGAATGATACTCTTCATTCATTGTTTATTCCGAATCTGGATGACCTGAAGCTTCTGCAAATGTCTGTAGATCACGAGTCTCTAAAACTTGAGCCAAAAGAGAAGAGACTTGTTGGAACTGTGAACATGTTTGATGCTAATATGAAGGATCACTAGCAAGATCACTAATTACTTTTCATGTTGAATGGATCCATCTAGGAAGCGATGGTGTTGGTGCAGGTTCATGTTCATTGGACTCATTTGGAGGAAGGTGAGACTTAGGTGGAGGTGGATTTTCATCCTCGTTATCATCATCATCTAAAGAAGAAGAAACTAGAATAAGAATAGAACATGGCACAAATGTCGAAGACGGCTCATAGGCCATAGATGGCACAAACGTCGAATTAGGCTCACATGCCAAGATATTTTCATCAAATTTAACATATTTTCTAGTAATAATTTCATTGGAATGAGGTTGAAGAAGTCTGTAACCTTTGACATCTTCAAAATATCCAACAAAAGTACACTTATCACTTTTAGGTTGTAAATCTTTCCTTTTCGCACCAGGGATGTGAGCCCATGCTACACTGCCAAATACACATAAGTGATTTACATCTGGCTTAAGTTTATTCCATGCTTCTTTCAATGTTATATTTTTTAGAGCCTTTTTGGGGGTGCGATTTAATATGTAATTTGCACATTTAATGGCTTCTACCCAATAATTAAGACTTAATCCTTTAGATTGGATCATACAATTAACCATTTCTTTTAATGTGCTATTCTTTCTCTCAGAAACACCATTTTTTTGTGGCATATATGAAACAATGTGTTGCATTTGGATGCGTTGTGCAATGCAGTAACTTGTAAAATTTTTGTTCACATATTCACATCCATTATCTGTTCTCAACCTTTTAAGTTGATGACCAAATTGTTTTTCTAAAAGGGCCTTGTAGGCCAAAAACTTGTTAAACACTTCATTCTTAAGTTTTAAGAAGTAAACCCAAGTGCATCTGGAAAAGTCATCAATGAAAGTTAAGAATTACTTGCACCTAGAAAAATAAGGAGAAGAAAGTGGACCACATAAGTCACTGTGAACAAGTTGCAAAGGGGACAAGGTGTTCCAAGAGGCACGTTTGTCAAAACTGTCCCGATGATTTTTTTCAAGAACACAACTGGCACAAACACCATGTCTGTGAGAAACAAGAGAAAGACCAACCTCCATCTGTTGATTACATAGTTGCTACAATGAGCAATAGTTTAGATGACCAAACTGGTCATGCCAAAGTTTGCTCAAGTCCTTGCTATGAGCAACAAATAACGATGGAAAATATGATGACCCAAAGTTGTCAAACTTGTACAAATTGGTAATATCACCAACAATTTCAATTGCAATAACATTCTTAGGATCTTTTAGATCCTTGATTATAACTTGGTGAGGTAAAAACTCTACGGTTTTACCTTCACCTAAATGAGTAATCTGATATACTGATAGAAGATTGTAGGAAATACTTGAAACACATAATACATAATTGAAATGACCATTATATACCTACATTGTTCTAGACCCTCCAAAACAAAGAGATCTATCATCACCAACAAATATTTTCTTGGTGTTACATTCATTTAGAGCATAAAATATGGCTTTATCCTTAGCCATATGATAAGATGCTCCATAATCAATAAGCCACTCATCAGAAGTAGAAGTAGAAGTTGCATTTAAGGAGAAACTAGAAGCACAAAGTGCATGTTCATGAGAAGAAGAGTTAGAATAAGAAGAATCAAAACTGATGTTGTGCTTCTTTATCACTACTTCCAAAGCTTCCATCTTCTTAAAACATTTGGAATCCACATGACCATCTTTCCCACAAAAGTTACAATTTTTGTCAATCTTCTTATTTTTTTATTTCGCTGCTTTGTCACCATTAGGAGCATAAGCCGATAGAGAGGATTTGGACCCTTGGTTTGCTTGTTTTTATGGCGATGATGTTGCTTCTTGGGATTCTTGGATATATCTTTTCGTTATACCACTAAGG
>ML794134.1:338336-353918 GCA_009831015.1 Picea engelmannii
TATATATTCATGGTTTTTCTTTATGTTTTTATGTTTTCTTCTATTTTTTTAGATTTCCCCTTGTTTATGATTTTGTTTGCAACAATTTTAAATGTTTGGGTCATGGTTTAAAAAATATTGCAAATTTAAGTCCCAAGCAAAAACAAAGATGCTATTTGTAGCACTACATTTTGATCTAGATGTTGATTTTGACGTTTCGGTTCACAACGGTATTAATTGTCAATGCCATGGTTTCAAACAAGTTAACTTTAACCCCCCCAAAAGGGGTACTACTCGTAGCATCACTTTTTGATTCAAGGGTTGATTTTAAGGTTTTTGTTCGAAATGATACTAGGTTTTTGTCAATGCCAAGATTCCAAACAAATTGTAATTTTAACCCCCAAAAAATAAGGGGCGATTCCAAAAGCACCACTTTTTCGATTCTGGGGTCAATTGTAAAGTTTTTGTTTGAAACTTTATGGATCATGGTTGCAAAATTTTGTAGTTTTAAACTTGTAAAAAAATGGTACTACTAGTAGCACAACTTTTTGAAATGAGGGTAAAAACAACCACTAAATGTGACCTCTAAAAAAATGAGAACTCTAAAGGGTTCTTGTCAAGTTAGTAGCTACGTTTTTCATGAAGCTAATTGCGCAGCTAATAACGTATGCTTTTCCTCATCAATGATTTGAGCCTTAGCATCCTTCACTGGTGATTTGAGTGACCTTTGAACTTCTAGGAGCTTGGGAAATGAAGCGTTGGGTTTTTAAGAGGCGAAACCTTGCCACTCTTCCCTCATTTCTTAACTCCTTGCTTACAAGATCATTCCTCTTCATTATTGGTTGTTTTCTCATCCTTTTCTTATGTTTTGCATGCCTACACATTGATGGAGCCATGACAATCATTACAACTTAGTGTTACCCTTCATCCAAGAACTATGCAGTGTCAGAGACCATAAGGAACAACATGTTGTTTTTAAATAAATTGATTTGCATAGGTTGGCATTGCCAAAGTAGTGCATTAAGGGTTTTGCAACAAATTATTTGTTTGTGTGTGAAAACGAGAATGGAAAACCCCTTTTCCAATGTGTTTTAATCCATGAAGCTAAAATATAGAACCTTTGAATGGTGGAGTTATCCTTTGGTTATTAAGATCGATTATACATTGTTTCAAATGTTGAGGGTTGATAAATCATGAAGAAAATCAAGTTCACATGGATGGAATGCACTATGAATTTTTTTTCCATTATTGGACGTGAAAGAGTTTAAAATCCGAAATCTAGAGCATGAGAAAATTCAAAACTGGTCTCGGGGTTTATCTTGGACTCTACATTTAAAAAAATTGAAATGAGAATGCAAAATATCTTTTAATGAATTCAATAGCGTTTCCATGTTCATCCTTAATCTCCAATTTTTAGATTTCAGTTTTGTGCTTACATTCTTTTATCCTTAAAGGATTTAAGCTCAAAGTTTCATGGATGGTTTTGTGTTGGAGCCATCCTTCTTCTCATTACCATTCTTCGGTAGAAAACGTTTTATAAACCACTTGCTATTATTCCTTGATTTTGAAAGAATGAGTTCACGCTTGAGTGTATGTGTAGAATCCTTGAAGAGATTGAAGGAAAGGAAATTGCTTATTTGGTTTAAATTCCTTTTATTTTGCAAATTTAGAAGGCAAATAGATCGATGCAAAGAACATGCAATACAATGACAATCTTGAAGTTGGTTTTATGTTGAAGGCTTGAATGACAAAGGATTGAAGCATCATAATCTTACATAAATAAATGCTATTGTCTCACCACTCACCCAAATCAAATGCCTAAACTTATAAACATCGCTGCCATACTTTGTGATGAATTTTACTTAAGAGGATTAATGGCATGCTTGCATTGTGTGTGGATTTTATGAATGCTTGGAACCAAGAAGAGCCACCCTTTGTTTCACAAAGGGTTCATTCCCAATTCCATAAGACTATACATTTCTCAAGTCTTTGTATAACTTAACCTTCGAAATAAAACTTATTCATCACTTCCACTACACTTTTGTAGAAATTCAAGTTACTAAATGCATAAGAGAATTCACCATTTTTGCAAAGCATCCTAAAGAAAGTTTATCGAAATGATACCATGTTTGTTTTTCATATTTTAAACAAGTGGAAAAGAGAGCTACTATAGACTGAAAAGTGACAAGAATGAGACACCATGCAATGCCACACTTCAAAGCTTCATATTGCATATTTTTACCCATGGTTTGAAGTCCTTAAACTCAAAGTAAAAGAGGCCAAAAAGGCCAAAAAGCAGATTTCAAGGCAAGGCAATGGAACACCTTATGTACATGGTGAGGAAGAGATCAAGGATAAGGCTAGACGAACAAAGTAGGGGAGATATGGCAAGTCATTTCCAACCAAAGACTATCTCTGAATTGTGAAAGTTTCAACAAGCAAGAGAAAAGAGGCCTACATGTTCAAGTCCCTGATTTTAACCATATGAGACAATTGGTGCCCAAACCATTGTTAAGTTTTCAAGCACTAGAAGACAAACTAGGAAAAAATAACACTTGGGTGGAGAAATTGTAATTTTAGTATTATTTTACTATGCATATGTACACTTTGTTCTATTTCAAACGAGGACCAAATTATAAAGTAAGTTAGAGAAGTAGAATATAAAGGCCAAGAGTCATGAAGGTGGAAGGCCAAGTGTCAGGTAGATAGAAGGACAATAGTCATTAAGACTTTCTATAAAGGAGACCTTTGCACTCTTGCAAATGCTCCCTCTTTTGGCATTGTTATTGTTGAATAGAGTGACATTATTAGCTTATGCTTCATACTCTCACAAAGTTGTTGATAGTCGTGAACTATTCTCACCATTCTCCAATTTCTTGGTGCTTGTGAGGATGGATGTTGTTGCTTATGTGATTTCTCTTGATCACTATGTTTATTCTTACTTATCATATACACTATTAATGTGTTGGACACAACTCTTAGGAATTGTAAGCTATTCTCAATCCTTAAAACAAGCTTTGGATTATTGTGCAGATGGTAGATGTGGACTATTCTTCTTATTCTTTGCATGTCTCCTTTGGTTTTATGTCTAACATTTGATGCAAAACATGTATTCTCTTGATGATCTATTGGATATCCTTGATCTCAAAGAGTGCTCTAGGTTTGGTGCTACTGGTAGAGGTGAACTGTTATCCTTGCTCTATGTACCTTCCTTTTGTCTCATACCAAATTGGTTCTATTTCATACACCCCTATCTAGGGTTAAATAAGTTTAAATATAAAAAATTAGTGATAGATTAGTTACATCTTGCACTTACATTTTTAGTGGAATTAAAATTATATAAAACCAATAATATAACAAGTCATAATTGGTAAAGCATAGAAAACCAATGACAACTAGGACATATCCAAAGGATTTTCTATTTCAATGGAAGAAGGCCTAATTAGGCCCTTCCACCATATCAACCTATGAGATCAACTCAAAACCTTTTACCTCATCAACAATAAGGTCTAATAAGACTAAACGCGCCACCAAACATCCTAAAATGGGAATCCTATTTAAACCTTTGATGTTAGCCTTAACTTTAAGATTTGAGATTAAAATTTATATACAGCTTGAAAAGGGAGAAGTGGATTTTCCCAAAGTCGATTTCCAAGTCAAATTTCTAAGGTTGATTTCTAATTGATATTTTAGTGATATACTTATAACTTCATATGTTTCCTATGGTCAACCTTTTGAAGTGGATATTTTATTGCACTTTTGACCTTTGTGAAAAGTGGACTTGTTACCTAAATATTGCATTTATGCTTTGAAAAGTTTGCTTTGCGTGTGATGCATTCAGATCCTTTGTTTGTCTTCTCTGGGAGTCATACATATTTTCATGAATCCCTCAATAGATAATAAAATCATGCAAAAATGTAGAAGTGGGTGTGTAATAAGGTAATGATTTGTTATTTAATTCAAATATATTAATTCCCCTTTTTATCTTAAGTCGTGTTTGGTGAATTATTAGTTGGTGCAATAGTATGCTAAGATTTTCTCGTGAGGGATTTGGTAGTGTTAAACTAGCTAACTATTTAACGGAGGAACATGATGCAAGTATGGTTCACACAAACTCTATTCGACGAGAAAGTCATCCATTTACCAACTTATATGTGGGTCCCACTATTTGGGTGTTTTTCATCTAGGGAAATTTAATATAAATTATGATGCCCACCTTTTATCTTGTTTGAATGGAAGGGCCTACTATAAGAATTAGGACCTCTTTTGGGTAATTCTATCGAATGGTCTTTTTACTTTACCCGACCACTTGCATCCTACATGACATCACTTCTTGTCTTGCATGTCGGTGAATGGAACATACAACATGGACTTAAGTTCAGTTCCTTTTTTGGAGAAAGGTTGTTGGCATAGAGGACAAATGAATAATGGTGTACATTATTCCAGTATAACACATGGTAGGTTCTAAGTAAGTTGCATTTATTGTCGAAGACATATATCATATATCAAATTCATATTGAATGAGAGTGGTAGTGGACCTAAGGTTGGAACACTAGTTTATTCTTATTGGAGATATAATTATTGATTGTGACAATCCATTGGACATGTGTTTATAATGATTTCCTTAGTCTAATTCATAGCCATCTTCCAACACTAGATCCCAGTGAAAGAAGATATCCAACCTTTCAGGTAGAAGTAGAGACAATTAAATCACATGCTCTTCCCTTTGGTACAAACAAAGTTGAAAAAACTCTTTGATGCTAAAATAATTATTATAGATATTTATAATGGATTGTGAACCTAGTGCTTGTTAGAAAGAAAAAATGGAGAAATAAGGTGTTGTGTGTAATTTGTGTCTATGGTGTAAAAAAACACTATCTTGATGGTTGTGAATTAAGCATAGACAATAATGGGTGTAAGAATTAGAAACCATAACTTTTGAACTAAATTTATTATTCTCAATCTTGCATTATTCACGAAGTAAATGAATAAAAGCATGAAAATAAACATTCCCACGAACACAATTTTTAGAAAGAACAAAAGAATTCATTATCGAATAGAAAGGCCAAAGATGACACCTTTGAATTAGAATTTTTGAAGACCATGGGCTCCAAAGCCCCTCCTTGGGATGGGTTCTTGGCTTCCTTGATGTGTGCGAAAGGTACCTAACTAAGAAATGCACTATCAAGAGGAAGAGATCCTCAAGATTCCTGGTGTGATTTTGGTAGCATAACTTCACTATGGATGGATGGTTGATTGATGGAGTGACCTGTAATGTACGATATCTATTATAATAGTGGAAAAACATAAATATTGCAGAGAATACCAGTGGAACAACACAATATATGAAACCATGACACCATAATAATACCTTTATTGATCGAAAACAATGTTCACATGCCTCTTCGAGGGGGCAACCTCCAGCAGAGCAATGATCTATTACAATAATTCTCAATACAAAGGCTCCTCGTGCCTTTTACTCTTATTTATACTAATTCTATCTTCTAAAAAACCTTCTAGCAGAAGATCTTTCTAGAAGCGAAAACTTTTATTAGATCTTCTTACATTAACTTGTTCACATTTATTAAATAGGCCTTATAAACTAATGTCAGCCTTTATTACATGGAAAATATATTATTCTACCTACATGAGGGGTTAGGGAGGTTAGGTCCCTAACATGCCCTCCCCCTTGAAAACAACCTTGTCCTCAAGGCTTGAGATTAAAATTTATATAGTCGTGAACTATTCTCAGAATGGTAGCGAGCTCCCAAGTGGCATCGTCTGGAGTTGTATCTTTCCACTGCACTAACACTTCTTGGATGGTGCGTTGATGGAGACGACGTTCACGTTGGTATAATACTACTTGGGGTTGTAACCAAATGGAACCTTCTTCATCAAACTCAGGGAGACGGGTTTGAGTTTGGCACTTAGTTCCAATCACCTTCTTTAAGCATGAGACATGAAAACCAAGATAGACCTTAGAATCATTGGGCATAGCTAACTGGTAGGCCCCACACGCTTGAGAATGACACGAGGACCATAAAATTTGGGAACAAGCTTCTGGCAATGTTCAACTTTGAGTGAAGTTTGCCTATAAGGTTGCAGACGAAGAAACACCTGATCCCCTTCAACGAATTGATGTTTAGAACGACCTTGATCGTCTTACTGCTTCATGCAATTTTGAGCCATCACCAAATTGTCTTTGTAGGTACGAAGAATGGCCTTGTGTACTGTAAGCTTTTTGTCAACTTCCTGAACCTTAGAGACACCTGACATGTATGAGATAACCGATGGTGGTTTTTGTCCATATACTGCTTCAAAAGGAGTCATGCGAGTAGCTGTATGGTAAGATGTGTTGTACCACCATTCAACTAGTGGTAACCATTAAGCCCACTGATGTCGGCGATCAGATGCAAAACACCTTAAATATGTTTCCAAACACTTGTTGGCAATTTCAGTTTGGCCATCAGTCTGGGGATGATAGGCATTGATGAGATGTAATTGGATGCCCTGTAGCTTGAACAATTCTTTCCAAAAATTGCCCGTGAACGTGGGATCCCTGTTAGAGACAATAAAATGTAGCATGCCATGAAGTTTGAAGATATTATCCATGAAAACTTGAGCCATTGTGGATGCGGTGAAGGGATGTTGCAATGCACAAAAATGATCATATTTGGAAAGACAATCAACCACCACCATGATGAATGCCTTATTTCAAGATTTAGGTACGCCCACAATGAAATCCATAGAAATATCCCGCCAAATAGAAGGGAGAATTGGAAGGGGTTGGAGTGTGTCGGGGTCTTTGACTATTTCTCCCTTGTTGCATTGAAAAACATCACATTCAACCACAAAGGTGCATACATCATGTTTCATACCACCCCCCCCCCCCTCAAAAAAAAGTTTGTCCCGTTCATAGGTTTTGGTAAACCCTGAATGCCCAACGGTGGGTGAAGCATGAAGCTCATAAAGCACCGTAGATTTAAGTTGGGACTGTTTTCTTAAATATAAATGACCTTTGTAGCAAAACTCATTATTGTGCCAAGAGTACCCTGGAGAAGCTGGAGAATTTTCTTGCAATTGCTGGATCAGGTGAGAGATTATGGGATCTTGCAACCATTCCTGACGAGCAACTTGGAGCCAATCGGGTACAATGAAGGAGAGGGAATAAAGGGAACCTTCTTCTTCATATTTTTGGGAAAGAGCTTCAACGACCACATTTTCTTTTCCCTTCTTGTAAATGATCTCATAATCATAGAAAAATAGCTTGGTTACCCATTTTTGTTGCTCCTGGGATGAAATTCTTTGTTCTAGAAAATACTTGAGGCTCTGGTGACCAGTTTTAATTTGGAAGCATTGCCCCAATAGATAAGGATGACATAGATCCACGACATGAAAAATAGACAACATTTCCTTTTCATAGGTTGATTGGCCCAAATGTATGTCTAAAAGTTGATTGTTGGTGAAGGCCAAAGGCTGACCATTTTGCATGAGGACCGCCCCAATTCCTTTTCCAGAAGCATCACACTCCAAGACAAAAGTCTTGGTGAAGTCGAGAAGTGCTAGGACCAAAGTCATGCACATAGCTTCTTTCAAGGTGTGGAAGGATTCATCAGTTTCTGGAGTCCAAGTGAAGGAATTAATTTTAAGGAGAGTAATGAGAGGTGCTACATTTTTTCCATAATTATTAACAAACTTGAGATAATAAACTGTTAAATCTAGAGATCCACACAAACTCTTAAGAGTTTTAGTGCGAGGCCAATCTTTCATAGCTTAAATTTTCTTAGGACCCACCCATACACCGTCCGTGCCAACAATATGACCCAGGTACTCCACTTTTGAGGCGCCAAAGGCACATTTAGATTGTTTGAGGAAAAGTTGGTGCTAAGAGAGTAGATGAAGGACTTGATCCACATGGGCGAGATGGGATGTCCAAGTTTTACTATAGATGAGAATATCATAAAAGAAAACTAAGACAAAATGATGGAGAAAAGGATGAAAAACATGATTCATGAGACTTTGGAATGTGGATGGGGCATTACACAGGGCAAAGGACATGACCAAGAACTCATAGTGACCCTCATGAGTTCTAAAGGAAGTCTTGGGAATGTCTGCTTCTTTCATACATATCTGGTGGTAGTCAGAACAAATGTCAAGTTTAGTAAATTACTGAGCATCACTCAATTCATCCAAGAGATCATCAATGATAGGAATGGGAAACTTGTCTTTGATGGTGAGTTTATTGAGGGAACAAAAGTCAGGACACATGCACCAAGTACCTTCTTTCTTTAGTACCATTACCACAAGAAAAGAATAGGGGCTAGTACTAGGACGGATAACACCTGCTTTGAGAAACTCTTGCATGATTTTTTCAATTTCATTCTTTTGGGAAAATGGATGACGATAAGGGCGAGTATTGAGAGGAAGAATTACATGTACAAGGGGAATTAAATGATCATGAACACCATGAGAAAGGGGAAGTCCCTAAGGAGTGGGAAAAATAACTTTGTGTTTGATATGATAGATTGGAGGTCAGGATGCATAGATGGTGTCTCAATTGCTTGAATGGAATGGAATTGGGAAATAATACCGGAATGACCTTTCTTGAGAAGCTTTTCCATTTGATGGGAACTAATGATCTCAGGAGAACCTGCGGTAATTCCTTGGAGTTGATATTGTTGTCCCTCTTGGGTGAATTGCATGGTTAATTCCTTAAAATCCATGAGAATGGGGCCCAGAGTGTGTAACCATTAAGCACCTAACACAATGTCACAATCGCCCATGTTGATGGAAAACATATGAGATTTCATGTGGTACTATCCAATTTGAATACATACATTTTCACAATGCCCACCACATTTCATGGAACTACCATTGGATATCATGATTTGAAAATTGTTGACGACATGAATATAGAAATTGGTTTCCTGGGCAATGCAACGGTGAATAAAATTATGGGTGCTTCGACTGTCAACCAGGATGATGAATTTCCGATGCTTAATATAGCCAATTATCTTGAGGGTTTGGGGAGTAGAGAAGTCAATGAGGGCATGTAATGAAATCAATGGTTCAACTTCTGGTGGGTCAACTGGCTTGGGAGTAACAATGAGAGAGGGTAGCTCTTCAACAGGGGAAACAACAAATTCTTCTTCAACAACATCCTCTAAGATGGCCATAAAAAGTTTTTGTTCCTTACACTTATGCACGTGAAAATATGTTTCATCACAATTGTAGGAAAGACCCTTGATTTGGAGCTTAACCATTTCGGCCCAAGTTAATTTTCAGACCTTGAGGGGAGTTGAAGGGGGGTAGGATTGGTGGGTCAGGGGAAAGGAAGAAAAGAGGGTTTTTTGTTCTAGGAAAAAACAACTTGTTGGGATTCTTTGGCACATTTAGTAGCTTCCAACCAAGTCCGAGGGTGATCCATGAGGACCTAGGCTCAAATTTCATCCTTTAGGCCACTAATAAAGCATTCCCAGAAGAACAGATCTGTCATGCCCTTCATTCCAAAGGAACAATTCTCAAAGGAAGTTATAAAGTCTTCCACTGTGCCTGAATGATTCAACTTGGTCAAACAACCTAAATAGTGGGTGTTAGTGTCAAAACATTCATAGAGCTCAGCATTAAATTGGGTCAATGCAACATACCCCTGGCGTGCATTCTTACGCTATTTCCACTATTGCCAATGTTAAGGATCCAGATAGAGAACGACATAACGAAGTTTGGCCAACTCATCGGTAAATCCATGCAAAGAGAAATAATGCTCTATTTGAGTGATCCATCCCGTGGGGTCGGAGCCATCAAATTTATTGACCTCAACTTGGGGAGGATGAGGGTCATGATGAAAGGAGTTGGATTGAAAGATCATAGAATGGGAGGAATTAGCACCATCTAAGGGGGACTATTGTTTCGAGGAGAAAGGGCCATGGGGGCGGTTAAAAAACTGGTCGAAAACAGACTAGAGGGTGGAAAATTCTCCCATGAATTTGGCATCCATGGCATCAAATTGTTGATGGACTTGGGTCTCGAATTTTTCAATGCAGGAATTGGTGGAAATAAGATCAAGTCACTTGTTGGATGGACTCCTTGGTCTAAGTGATGGAAACTTCCAGGTATTGGTTGCGAGTGGTGGCCACTTGGATATAAGGGGTGCCTATAAGGGGAAATGGGTGGGTGGGACCACAAAAAAGGAGGACTTATACATGATAGGTACTATGAAAATCATTTCCAAAAGGGGAATACAATGGGAGAGGTAGCAAATAAGGGCGTCGGGGAGGGGGTTGACTCCACTGGAAAAAAGACTTAAAAATGGAAGGTACCGCTGCAATCAGGGCTAGGAGAGGAATCTAATGGGATAGGTCCTGAATAAGGGTGCCAACGGGGACCACTATACTCTTTTTTTTACTCATGTAGAGTTATACTCCGATCTAGATAATATTGCAGTGGAGAAATGACCAAATTCTTAACATGAAGAAATGTGTAGGAATTTTGCAACCCAAATGTAGAAGGCAACGTTGCACGACAATAGATCTTGTTTGTTCCTTTTCTGCTCTGTTTCCATCCCAAGGGTTAGGGTGTTTACGATTTCTACAGACAAGGGTTTTACCTGTGTTATAGGTCTCTGATATATGTGCGGGGTCAAACAATAGTACTTGGTCCAATATCTCACGACACCAACTAAGGAGGCTAGACCATACCCTTAGCAATACTACCCAATTACCCAAGTACTAGAGAGTATCTTCCCGAGTGTTGTTCTTAGTGACACTATAATAGTTAGCGGGGCGATCAATTGATCTATGGAGGGTTTCAAGATACCTAGGCCAGTCCATATACATTTGTTCTTCGATGCACTACCACTTGAAGGGTACCAACAGGGGTTACAAGGGTGGCCAACAATATGTGCTTAAGTACCTCTTGTATTTCCTGCATGTATGTTTCCTCGACCGTGGATTTATGCGCTGAATGATAGATCTATGTAGTTTTAAGATGCCATAATATGTCTCTACCTTGAAAAAATTTAACCCACATTTCCTGCCAAGGAAAGTGCTCTGATACCACTCGTAAGGTACCATATCTATTATAATAGCAGAAAAACAGAAATATTGCAGAGAATAACAATGGAACAACACAATATATGAAACCACAACACCAAAATAGTACTTTTATTGATAGGAAAAAATGTTCACTTTCCTCTTCGATGGGGCAACCTCCAGTAGAGCAACTCTCTATTACAATAATTCTCAAGACAAAGACTTCTCATGCCTCCTGCTCTTATTTATACTAATTCTATCTTCTAAAAAACCTTCTAGTGGAAGATCTTTCTAGAAGCGGAAGCTTCTATTAGATCTTCTTACATTGACTTGTTCACATTTATTAAATAGGCTTTATAAACTAATGTCAGCCTTTATTACATGGAAAAAATATTGTTCTACCTAGATGAGGGGTTAGGGAGGTTAGGTCCCTAACATGACCTCAAAGCTTTATTTATAGGGAAAATATTGGTTAAACGTGCTTGACATGGTCTTCAAAATAGTGGCTAAAGATTACCAAATTAAGGTTAGCAACAATAATTATGGTTTAATTTAGTAAACCTTGGAAGATATAAGTGAGAATAAACCATAAAACTTCAAAAACAAACCCTTGAACATCCAATATACCCAAAACTTCACCATGAACAACATAAGAATATATAGAGAAGAACACTTAAGGTAGGGTAACACCATCAAATACACCTTATGAAAGAAATCACTCTGCAAGCCATGCTTACTATAAGACAATACAATCCAACACCGATCCAATACAATGATACTCATGTGTATGTATACTTTCTCATGAATATTCCTAGTGGTCTTATGCCAACTACCACTTATTATTATATTATTTCATTTTAATTACATAGTGGACCTATTCCATTATTGTGGCCACATTATATTCATTATGCCCTTGGGTACCTCCCTAGGTATGCCATATTATCCTCCCCATGCACTTTACATCCCATCCCCTTTGACATGTTTCCTTGAAACATTAGAAGAATCCATATAATATGACCTACTAAAAAATGTAGTTAACTCGTATCATGCATGAACATTGATCCATCCTAGTGAAATGTGGACATGGGGTCCAATTGTGGCTTTTCCTCGATCTTCATTTTGGTTTCTTCTTGGGATCCATGACTTCATTGTGCTACTTTGATATCTCCATGCATTGCTTTTAGTCCTCCATACGCTTCCATATTAGTTGCCTCTCTAGTTCCATGTTGATCCATAGTCAGTTTGTTGACACTTATGCCCTTGCCTTAATGATTGTTATTTCTCCATATGTCATGGGTGGCGATATAGAACAACCTTAACTATCACTTCTTCTTTCTTTGACTCTTCAATATGTGGTTATGTAGCTTATTCTTCATGTTTATGCCCTTCCTTTGGATTTTCTTCAAGTGCTTATGTAGACTCTTCTTTCAATTCAACCTTGGACTCTTCATCTGATGTGTAATGAAGTATTGCAATTTGTTTCCCCGCAAGTACTTCTTCATGTGCCCCATTGGGCCTTTCTTATTTAATAAGAGAAAAATCCTATAATGTAATTTTCTTTTTCTTCTACCACAACTTCAAAAATTTATTTTGCACATTAATATTAATTGTACCAACTGAGTCCATCCAAGGATATCCCAAAACAATATCCACATCATCCATATCTATAGCATAAAAATATGATTGCAACACATAATTATCCATGGTAATCTTCAAATATTAAAAAATTTGAATATTTTCACCTTCAACCTGTGTGCTTTGAATATTCTTTGTAGGTACTTGGAATCTTTTATCCAAGTTAACATTGATGAAGTTATGCTTGCTACTAGGGTTTATAGAAACAATAACCTTCACTTGCTAAATACATACATGAACCTTTAATATGAAGTTGTTACATGAAAATAAATCCTTGTGGATCTTATTATCCTTCTTCTTGGCATAAGACTATCTATCTATGTATAGTTTCTCATATTCCTCATATGAAAGTGCCTTTATTTCTTCATAGTTAAGTCCATTCTACCAAATTTGAGCATCCTCCTTATATTAACACTTACAAAATATCTCCAAATTAGTGAATTTTTGAACTTAAACAATTTTAGGTATTTTTCAATACTAGGGCCATCATCTTTTCCATTAAAATACATATTTTCAAAATAGAACTAGGGTTTCAAAGAGAATCACTTACTTTTGAATGGAGATCCTTTATGTAGTTAGGGTTTGAGGATAAAAATGTATAATGATTAAAACTTCAGTTATACTTCTCTAATTGGCTATTATGACCCCAATTGTGAAATTCCATGACTTCTTTGGATCTACTAGCACTAGTTTGATTGACATCTGTGCACTCTATTAAAAGATATCCAATTGGCGAAATTCACGGCCTTCACTGGAAAAAACTCTAAAAATGTTGATTTTAAATAAACAATATCTCTGCTTCCCAGACTCGATTTTGGACGATTTGTTTTTGAAATTGGGTATTTTTTAAGAGGAATTAAGATATGCAGTTGGTTTTGTGACACACCGAACATCCTAAACCTCATTATGTTGGTGGGGCATATGAAACTCTTCTGAATTTCCCTCTATCTTACCATTCTTAAACTTAACTCATTCATTGGTTCTAAAATCATAGATCAAATATGCTCCTCAAGAAATTTCTGACAACTATCCCCATACTCGATTTTGTGCTCTGGAGGAAAATTTATGGCCTCTTAAAGTTCTTAGGCGTCACCCTTAGGGTGACGTCATCCAACCCACATGGAACATGTCTCACATACCATATGACATGGACGGTTCCTTTGATGAAGGGTCAATGGACCCACATTCTGGATCTCATATTTCTTAAGAAAACATCATTAAAGGCTCGACCATATTTGGATGATCCAGATCTCCTCTTTATTTCGAAATTACAGATACTCGCTAAAGCACTAGAGTGATAAACCTTAACAAAACCTTGCGACAGGAACCGTGACCATCTGGATATCCGAGAATTCAAAATAATCTTTAAATAATTTTAAAATGAAAGTACAGATTTCAGATTTTGCTTCAAATCCGAATTCAATGGAACTGTGCCCAAATGGAACCATGTCCATCTGGATATCTGGGAATCCGAGTTTTCCTTAAAGTATTACAAACATTCAAAGGTGGATCTGGATGCTATGTCACTCATCCACGTGTCACAAAACGCATTCCCCCACATGCCATGCCATGTCAGCCCTGAAACCACACCTATCTCCACATGTCACGCCACATCAATGTACATGCACCCTACCACATAAGCACTCGTCGGACTGCCGACGAAAGATAGGGAACAAATTTTGAGGAAAATGAAGGGTTTAAATTTCAGGGTGATTCACCAATGAACGATCGAGATTATATCTCGATGTGCCCAATGGGTGGAATCTTGATGCAAAACCATTAATTTTGGGTTAGCGACTGGAGTAGGTATGAATAAATGCTCATTTAATGAAAAGTTGGATGTTGGATCAGGCTGGGAACCTGGCCAATGGAACCGTGACCATTCAGACATTTGGGGATCCAGGAATCTGGGATATGCTTTTAAACCCATTAAAATGAAAGACCAGACCAGGATGATGCTGGGTCGATGTCACTTCTAACATAACTACGTGGATGGATCCGTATCCATCTCGATATTTGCAAATCCAAATATCTCGTTAAAGACTCACAAAAGGGTTGGGTCGGATATGAATGTTGGGCTAGCTCGACATGTGACGGAATAATGCCGACGAAATTGTGAAAATATAGACATTTGGGAATCTAAGATTTTCTTGCTGCTGACTTATTTGAAAGTCTAGATTTTGGATAGTTCGAATACAATGAGCTTAAAGGGAATCCACTCCCTATCCTGACTGACAATATTATATGCTTCCTTCACAAATCCATAAGGAGAATCATCCTCTTTGACTTTACTCTTTTAATTCATCGATTTCACACAGATTTATAAGATTTCAATCTTTAAAACATTCAGATAACTGAGGTAAAAGCCCCCAAGGACTTTAATACTTGGATTCATGCTATTCAAGCTTACCAACCTAAAACTATATTATAAACTATGCTATTCAAACTTAGCAGCCTAAAACTATAATATAAAATATATAAATTATATATAATTTATATTATATATAAACTATATATAATTTATATTATATTATATATAAACTACATATATTATATGTAATTTATATATAATATAAACTATATATAGTTTATATTATATATAAACTACATATACCACGAGGAGGGTAAGGGGTGATGTCAAGTGAGCATCGCCTCTTTATTTTCCCCATGGTATATGTAATTTATATATAATATAAACTACATATTATATATATATAGTTTATATTATATATAAACTACATATATTATATATAGTTTATATTAAACTATATCTTATATATAAACTATATATATTATATATATAGTTTATATTATAATATAAACTATATATAGTTTTTAATTTGTTATATATATATATTAGGTTTTTTATTTTTTTATTTTTTTTTTATATAAAATAATTTATTTTTCGGATTTTCCATATATATATATATATATATAT
>ML794134.1:368109-389752 GCA_009831015.1 Picea engelmannii
ATATATATATATATATATATATATATATATATATATATATATATATATATATATATATATATATATATATATATATATATATATATATATATATATATATATATATATATATAGTGTTTAGTAATTAGTTAGTTATTTCATCTCTTTTATTTATTTTATTTGTTTCTTCTAGGACTTTTAGATTGGCCAACGGAGCCATTAAACCCATCAGAATGAGTTATACTAAACAGATTGGGTTATTTAGACAACCCCGGACCAGACTCGTTCTTCCAATTGATGGACGATCATTTTCGTCCGTCAACAGGTTTCTATTGTCTTTTTGTGAAAACTTGAGCTCTTTTGTTGTCAACCATCATTCAATTTCCTATTTAGTGGGATTCCATGGTCTCTATATCCCCTTCTAATACTTCATTCTCCTCACTATTCTTCTCAGAAAGTCCCTTCCAATCTATTCTTCTGGGTTCCAGTCGGAAGCAAAACCATTTGTTGGACGTTTCTTGTGTTGACCCAGGTTCTACTTTAGGTTTCCAAAAAAGCCTTGCAAACCATTGGCCCCTGTGGAGACCAAAAGGAAACATTGTGCATAGAGTGCACAATGAAGTCTCTCCCAAGATGGCTTATGGGTGACTGCAGGACCCAGATGTCTGCAATCTTGGAAGGGAGATTTCTGTGGGGATGAAAGACATTCTTTCTACCTCAAAATACATCAGATATAATATTCTATTACATCAACACCTCACTCTATTTCAAATATACCACTTAGTAATCAGATACATTCATTAGGGTTGATTCTGCAATAATTATCCTGTCATTCTATTGTGCGTTGTATTTAAATACTAATAGATTAATCCATTCAACATAACTAAAAGATCACAAGAAATGAGATAAACATTCTACACAGAGACACAAATTTACTATGGTTCACCCCGCTGGGCCACGTCCACAAAGATCTGGCTTTCTTGGCTCTTTTATAATTCAACATCAATGATATAACATTGCACACATTACATTTGAGGTCGACAAGATCATACTAAGCTCCACAGATTATGACCTTACCCTCGATTACAATGCATATCTATGTCTCTCTACTCATATCTCTATCTCCTCACACATGTATCAGTAATAGTAAATAGATCTCCTCAGATCTCACAACAACCTATATTTATATTACAAAAGGGGTTAATTACCCATTACAAAAATGACCAAAACCCTAACCCACTAACCCCAGGTGGATTAGGTTTGTCCACTTTTTAATTCCCTGATTGTGGCTGGTCCAAAATCCAACCGTTTCCCTCGTTGATCAATTTATTTCTTCCTTCCTTTGAATTTCCTGGTTTCTCAGCGTTGATTTTCCCTGTTTTCCAACATGCGCTCCTCTTTTGGTCCATTTTCTAGCCGCCTTCCTTAATTACTACGCTTTTCCCCAAAATGTCCCACACCAACACCCTCGCAAGGGATGTCATTGGGTTCTAATACTTTTTGGTCTTTCGGATGGTAGACGAGTGGAGGTTTTCATTTTACTAGTTCTTGAAATCCTGGTTTTTATCAAAATCCTGGCCATTTTGCGATCTCTTCCTTGCAACCTGGTGCCAGTTTCAATCCAGGGTCTTCTTTTCAGGATGCCAATCAATTGGGGTTTGTGAAACCTTTAGTTCCTACCTCCATGTCGCAGCCTAGGCCACCCTTTCTGGCAAATCTTCATCTACCAGATTTGTCAAACTTGATGAATGATTCAATTCGTCATGACTTTAGTTGGCCTCTGCTCCCTGCCAAACTACATTCCGATCTGCCAAAATTTGAAGGTAATAATGGTGAAGGCCTGAGAGATCATATAACAACATTTCATTTGTGGTGCTCTTCTAATTCGTTGAATGATGACTCCATTCAGTTACAATTATTCTAATGCACCCTCATTGGGAGTGTTGCTAAATGGTATATAGAGCTAGAGGGGTCGAAGTTTGGAACATTTAGTGATTTGGCCATGGTATTTGTCAATCACTTTCAACTCCCTGTCCTATATGATGCTGACACAAAAATTTTGGCTGATTTTTTTCAAGATAAAGCCACTCATATTTCTGATCACTTTCAAGAATATAGGAGACAAAAGAGTTTTATTAAGGCCATGGTCCCTCCTAAATTTCTTTTAGAATGGTTTCTAAAGTTATTACTCCCTTATATTTCTAATTTACTCTCAGTCAAGCATGCTCTATGAAATATTTCTAGATGCACCATGATCGACTCTTGACCTCATGAAACCAAAATCCAAAAAATATGCCAATGGCATTGTTGGTTCATCGCAAAGCAAAGTCCTAGTAGATCTAGTTTATAACCAGATGCACCATTTGTCCATTAAAAAAACTGCAACTGGTCAGGCCTCTGGTTTGACCACTCCATTGCCTAGTCCTCAGATGTACAAAGTGTGCAGTCGGCGACTCCAAAGGGTCCTCAACAACCTGGAGGGAAAAAAAAAGGAAAGGGCAAGAAAGGTGGTGGGGGTAACGATAAAAACGCTGGTAATAATGTTGATGGGGAAAAGAACGAAAAAGAAGAAGATGAAATTCCCTTGAAATATTTGTAAAGGAGACCACTTGACTCATTTGTGTCCCAAAATAGAGGAAGCCTAGTGCTTGTTAACATAAGAACAAGTTGTTGTTTTGACTAACCCATTCCCTCAAGGCCAGAATCTAACGCAGGGTGCTTCCTTGACAACTAATGCGACTAGGGGTAGTCAGGTTACTCCCACATAAGAAAATAGAACATCGAATGTCTATATGATGAAGTCGGATTGTCATTTGCAAACCAGAGCTTGTGATTATGGGAAACATGAGTCTGCAAAGAAGGATGAAGAGTCACCATAACCATCAAACTCTATCCATATAGAGAAACCAACAGGATACACAATGCCTCGTATACCTAGAGGTTTGTATAAATGGTAATCACACAATCCACACGCTAGAGAGGCTCAAAATTATTTTGTTGTTGAAGATTTGGTCCAAACACCATGTGCTATATCTTCCCTGGAAGTTCTCCAAAGTTTCCCATCACAATAAAATGCATTGTTGTCTACTTTAGGGGCTTCTGAATCCTATAAATCACTATCCATCATGTTTGATACTTCTAATGTCAAGCCTCACCTTCCATATCATGTCATATTTCAGATTGTAGTGGTTTATACCACAAATTCATTTTTGAAAAATATTGTTTGCACTGTTGTGGATGAAGGTGCTTTGACATGTGCCATGTCGTTATCATGTTGGTGAGTTATTGGCTCACTTGAGTTAGTTCTGTCTCCTACATTTCTTATGACATATGATGGTCATTCGTTTAGACCACATGGGATTATCCCTTCTTTCCCCATCCAGTTAGAAGGAAAACCTGTGTGTGTTTATGAAAAAGTGGTCGATGTGCCTCTCGATTATAACCTACTCTTTGGAAGAAGTTGGAGATATCCAATGACAACTGTAGTTTTCGAGGTTTTTCGAGTGTTGTGTTGGTTGTGGAGCCTGATTATCTTCCTGTTTCTTAGGTATTTGTTTTCAGCCGTGTTTATACCCCATGAAGACTGTACACCCTGGAATAATTTACACCCCTCAACGTAGGGGGGGATTGCCCCTCTGCGGGGTCCGGGGGGCTCATCCCCCCGGCTGGGGGGTTCGGGGGCAAGAAAGCCCCCAACAGGCTTCAGTGGAGAAGCCCCTAAAGGAAAAATTGCTTTGTAAATGTATATTGTAATTTCATAGTAAATTTAGACCATTCATTATAAGGTCACAAATCTGATGGTAGAAGTTATTATAGGTTTTTTTTCCCTAGAAGAAAACCCTCTTTTATAAGGGAAATGTATTGCGATTATGCATAATGGGGAATATTGTATTTTGAGAGGGGAGACTGTGAGAGAAAGAAGAGGAAGTTACAACAAGTGTGTTGTAGTTTGTATCCCTTCATTTGTTGGATAATTAAAAGGAAGGACCTGCCAATTTCTCTGGTGGATGTAGCCTACACTAGGTGAACCACGTATATCTTTGTCTCTATTGTATTGTGTATCTTCTGTGTTTTATTTCTGCATTTGTTTTTATTTTATTGCTCCATGATACTATTTTTCTAACAACTAGTATCAGAGCGAAAGGTAACTTTCAGGAAAAGAGGGTTCCTGGTTCGAGTGGGAGCAATGGGGGAAGATGGAAAGTTTTGGGGCGATAAATTTAACGACAAAAACTACCAGTTATGGAAGATGAATATGGAAGATTATTTATATCATAAGGATCTATTCCTACCATTGGGTGGAATAACAAATAAGTCGACGACCATGAAGGACGAAGAATAGGAGGTTCTTGACAGAAAGGCACTAGGAACGATACGGTTGATCCTGACAACGAAGGAGATGATGGATGCATTGGGTAAACTGTATGGAAAACCCTCAGCATTAATTAAGGTATTTCTAATGAAGAGATTATTTAATATGAAGATGTTAGAAGGTGGGTATGTTGCAGATCATTTAAATGAATTTAATACGGTTACTAATCAACTAAGTTTTGTAAAAGTGGATTTTGATGATGAGGTCAGGGCTCTTCTAATCTTGTGCTCATTTCCAAAAAGTTGGAACGACTTGGTTATGGTTGTAAGTAACTCTATCTCTGGTTCAAACACTTTAAAATTTGATGATGTTGTTGGTGTTATCCATAGTGAGGAAATGCGATAGAAAAACACAGGTGAGACATCAAGTAATGTGTTAAACATGGAGAACATGGGAAGACAAAATGATAGAGGAAAGGGCTCAAGGAACCACGAAAAGATAGAGGAAATGGCTCAAGGAACCTTCAATATCTTTAGATGGTAGAATTCCAGAGGAGGCATGGACATGTAAAAAGATAAACTATTCTTTTTTGAATACTTTCGCTTGTGAAGCATTTGTCCATATTGATAAAGAAAATAGAACAAAGCTTGAGAGAAAATCCAAGAAGTGTACCTTTATTGGATACAGTGTTAATGATTTTGGTTATCTCTTATGGGATTATGAAAATCAAAAAATCATTAGGAGTAGAGATTTCATATTCAATGAGAAGGTCATGTACAAAGATCAATTGGAGGGAAAGAAATAGGAAAAATAAAAACCAGAATACACATTGCTTGATGAGATCACTAATTTTTTTTTTTCCAAAGGTACCAAAAAATCAAAATGTACAACAACAGGAGAAACAGGTACCTCAAACTCCTACAAATGTTGTTAGAATATCTACCAGGTTAAGTAGACCCCTTGAACAATACTCTCCTTCATTGTATTATTTATTTTTGACTGATTCTGGTGAACCAGAATGTTATGAAGAGGCAATGAAAGTAGACACTAAAAAGAAGTGGGATAAAGACATATAAGAGGAAATGGATTCCCTGGTAAATAACCATACTTGGGATTTGGTTCAGTTGCCTACAGGAAAATGAGCATTGTAGAATAAATGGGTTTACAAGTTGAAGGAAGAAGACGGAGGAAAAAAGAGGTACAAGGCTAGACTTGTTGTAAAGGGGTTTGCACAAAATAAAGGTATAGATTTTGATGAAATATTTTCTCCTGTTGTTAAAATGACTTCAATTAGGACTATTTTAAGTCTTATGGTAGTAGAATATTTACATCTTGAATAGTTAGATGTAAAAACAACTTTTCTCCATGGGGATTTGGAGGAAGAGATTTATATGCAACAACCACATGGGTATGAGGTCAAAGGGAAGGGAAATTTGGTATGAAGGTTAAGAAGAGATTGTATGGCCTAAAGAAAGATCCAAGACAGTGGTATTTGAAGTTTGACAGGTTTATGACAGAACAAGGTTATAGTAGATGTCATTCTAATCACGATGTTTATTTTAAAATGATAGAAAATGGAAGATATATTATCTTGCTGTTGTATGTAGATGACATGCTTGTTGCAGGGTCTAATACGTGGGATATGAATGTGCTCAAGAAGAAATTAGCTAATTCATTTGTGATGAAGGATTTGGGTGCTGCAAAGAAAATCCTTGGTATGAGAATAAAAAAGGTCAAGAAAAATCGCAAATTGACATTGTCTCAGGATGAGTACATAGAGATGGTTTTGGAGAGGTTTAGAATGCAAAATGCAAAACCAGTTAGTACACATTTGGCCAACCATTTCAAATTAACTAAGGAAATGTGTCCTAAGACACATGAGGAGATATAATACATGTCTAGGGTCCCTTATTCATCAACAATTGGTATCTTGATGTATGCGATGATTTGCATAAGACTAGATATTGCACATGTAGTGGGAGTTGTGAGAAGGTATATGAAAAATCCAAGTAAAGAACATTGGGATGAAGTAAAGTGGATTCTCAAGTATTTGAGAGGTACTTCTACTCATGCATTATGTTTTGGAGGTTCAAATACAGTTTTTCAATGATATGTTGATTTAGATATGGCAGGTGATAAAGATAACACGAGGAGCAACACATGGTATGTTTTTACTGTAGGTGGAACAACAATAAGTTGCATTTTGAAATTACAAAAGATTGTTGCACTTTCAAAAACAAAAGCAAAGTATGTTGCTGCTACAGAGGCTAGTAAAGAAATGATTTGGTTAAAGAGGTTTATGGAGGAATCAGGAAGAAGCAAGAGAATAACATGTTGTACTGTTACAGTGAGAGTGCCATTCATCTTGAAAAGAACTCAAAATTTCATTTGAATACTAATCATATACAACTCAAGTATCATTTCATACGATCCATCTTAGAAGATGAACATTTGAAATTGGAAAAGATACATATTAGCCAGAATCTTGCAGACATGTTAACAAAGGGAGTAACCAGGGAGAAGCTGAGTTCCTGTGTAGTTTCAGTTGGTATTCAAGCATGAAGGTGAAGATGAGAAATTTTCTAGGTCCAATAAGGATCATAGTCCAACCGATATAGTAGCGGTGGAGTTTTTGAGATCAGTCTTGAAGTGGGAGATTGTTGGTTGTGGAGCTTGATTATCTTCTTGTTTCTTAGGTCTTTGTTTTGAATTGTGTTTATACCCCATGAATATTATACACCCTAGAATAATGTACACCCCTCCATGAAGGGGGGGGCTTGCCCCCCCTACGGGGTTCAGGGGCAAGCAAGCCCCCAATGGGGGTTCGGGGAAGAAATCCCCGAAGGAAAAATTTCCTTGTAAATGTATATTGTAATTTCATAGTAAATATGGACCGTTCATTATAAGGTCGCAGATCTGATGGTAGAAGTTTTGTTAGGGTTTTTTTCCCTAGAAGGAAACCCTCTTTTATGAGGGAAATGTATTGCAACTATGCATAATGGCGAATATTGTATTCTGAGAGAGGAGGTTGTGAGAGAAAGAAGAGGAAGTTACAACGGGTGTGTTGTAGGTTGTATCCCTTCATTTGTTGGATAATAAAAAGGAAGGACCTGTAAATTTATCTGGTGGACATAGCCCACACTGGGTGAACCACGTATATTTGTGTCTCTATTTTATTGTGTATCTTCTATGTTTTATTTACGCATTTGTTTTTATTTTATTTCTCCATGATCCTATTTTTCTAACACTATGTTTCCCTCATGAAGAGAGGATTGTCACTGTTGGCCAAATTTATGTCACTCGTGTGGACCCTGTAGCATCACTAGTCTCTACCATTCCATTGATTGAAAATTCAGAGTGGGAAACTGTGAATTGGGTTGTTGGGATGTATCCTTCCCTGATGGGTAATTTTGATTCTCTGCCACTGTCGTTAGACATTAATTCCATTCTAACTATTCCTGGACAGTCTACGCTAAAAGTTGATATCTTTCAAGCTAGATCGTTTCAAACTTCTTACTTTGAATATTTTTGGAATCTTCCTTCCCCATCGAATTTAGGGGGTAGATTAGAACATGACAGAATGGAAATGCCATTGTTTGTAGCATAGATAGGTTATGAATCCATCTAATGAGCTACTGCAGACAAAGATCCATCTCCCACCTTAACGAAGGAGGTGGATCCCATTTTAGAGCTTGTATGGGCCCTCAATTATTCCAACTTGAACGATTTTTTGGACATTGTTCTCCCTTCATATGAGGCAATTCTAGAGGCTATCACAGGTCCCAAATGACCTTGGGAAGACTTACACCATATGTCTTATTTCATTCTTGATCTGAGTTGTGTAGAGAAGGGATAATTTCGGTCAACTGTGTTTGGAGATGTTGATCATCCACTGAACCCTTTGGGACTCATGGTATATATACTGAAGGGAGCATGGAAAACATTTCAGAGACTATTCCAATCAATATCTCCTAGACCCCCGATGTTGTGGAAAATGTTTTTATCGAGGCAGATTGTTCTCTAGAAGAAATTCATCTATACATGACCTTTTTTAAGGAGTTACACAATATTTTCACCTGGTCTTATGAGGAAATGCCAGGTATATATCCTAGGATTGTCGAGCGTGAGATTTGAACTTATGTAAATGCTAAACCTATTCAATAGAAATTGTGACCAGTTAACCCTAGGAAAGCATCAACGATTAAGGCTGAGGTAGAAAAACTACTTAAAGCAAGCTTTTTCTATCCAGTCTCGTTGACAAAATGGGTATCCAACCCCATTCTGGTAGAAAATAAGAAGGGAACCATTCAAGTCAACATGGATTTATGTGATTTAAATAAGGCTTGTCCTAAAGATAACTTTCCTACGCTATTTATAGATCAAATCATTGATGAATGCACATGAAGTGAAATTTTTTTCTTTTACGAACGATTTTTCGTGTTACAACCAAATACATATCTGGCCCAAGGACCAACATAAGACTACTTTTATTTGTCCTTGGGGAACCTTTGCATACAAGAAAATGCCCTTTAGACTAAAAAATGTTGTAGCTACTTTTCAGCGGGCGATGATGTTTTCTTTCCATGACCTCAAACACATAGTGGATGCTTATCTAGATCATATTACAACTAATTCTTGCAAGAGGGTGAAACATCTATTACACCTCCACCTTGTCTTTGAAAGATGTTGTCATTATCGAATTTGTCTAAATCCCCCAAAATGCATTTCTGTGTCACTTCGGGGTGTCTCTTAGGGTTTATTGTTTCGAACAAAGGGATCATGGTCGACCTTTCGAAGGTTGTGGGAATAGTACTGTTGTATCCCACGCGTACCATGTGTCAACTTCAGATCCTAAAAGGAAAGGAAAACTTACTTCGACGTTTCATACCAAACTATGTTGAAATCACTAAAGGCTTTATGCGCCTCTTGAAAAAGGGGGTCCCATTTTTCTCAGATGAATTAGCACATCGTTCATTTGATGTGTTGAAGAAATCTCTAGTATCTTCCCCCTTTATTAGTCCTCCCAATTATAACAAATATTTCCTACTGTATCTAGTGGTAGTTGAATCTACTATCAACATGGTTTTAGTTCAAGAAGCTGATGAGCTCAACAAGCACACCATATATTATTTGAATCGTAGATTGGTTGGTCCTGAACTAAATTATTCGCACATTGAGAAGCTATATTTTAGCATCATTCCATTCTATTCAATGTCTTTTACATTACATTTTATTGCTCAAGACAACCATTATCACTGACGTTAATATTTTTCAATCTGTTTTGAGTCGATGAATAATTGGTGGGAAATACAACAAGTGGATTGTCGTACTTCAGGAGTTCGATTTGGGATTTTGTAATACCCCAAGGCCGAGCCCTTGCTGAATTGTAATTATGTTTATAGGCTGGTGAGCCAAGTATTTATAAGTTGGGAGGCTTATGTTTTTATTAGGCCGGAGAGCCTAGATGTTGAATGCCAGGGAGCCTGATTTTTTGTATATGTAAATACTCACATCATTAATACAATTACATCACTACATCTAGACCGACCATGGAGAAAGAGTTATGGGGGACTAGACTCCATTGGGAAGGGAAAGGGAAGGGGATGAGAGGCTAGGAAAAAGGGTCTAAGCTTGAGGGCTTAACCCAAGGGAATATTATAATGTATTTTCCTAAAATACTAAGGCTTGGGAAATAAACTCCGTTATCCTAATTTCCTTTGGGGAGAGAAACAAACTCCAAGTGGAGAGGAACGAGCTCCCAAGAGAGCCAAGTGTCAACCTCGACACATGAATATTTATGTGGGAAAATCCATCGTTGTGGGGGTTTTCTCACGATTCTTGCTAGGCTCCCCACTCACACATGCACTCAGATTGAGAATTCACACAACCATTTCCTCCTTCATTGACCTCTACAACCTATGAAACCTACAAAACCGTGAAGCTAACCCATTTTTCCTATGAGGCACAACACAATTGCACTGTACCTGAGCCATCTCTTGCCCCTATATTTTTTGTTGTTGTTGTGAGTGGGAAATCCCTCTACAGACTAGCATTTAGGGTTTTATTATGCATGCAGAAAAGACCTAAAGATTCCTACTTTCTACTGTCGTCCCGGACCTAATCCCCATTATTCTTAAGCATATACATAGTTAAGAATATCAAATGATCATACCTTATTTCGGGCATTTGATGTCGATCCTTCTTCACGCTTGATCGTTCTTTGACTGTAGCTCTCCTCCCAAGGCTGAACTACATTCACACAAGAAAAACAAAGAACTCCACATGAATTTGATATATAGATTAATAGGTTAGAGATTCAACCAACATGTATGCAATAAACCATGAAAACCTCATATGGTGGGACGGGAAAATTACTTCTTTATTATTAACTTCAACAAATCAACTTACAATGATGAAGCCGACCACTTCTCCACGAACCTGGTCCTGGGCTCCTCTTCAACTGTCCTCCAACTTCTTTGCTCTATATTTCTCTTTGCACAAGGATGGCTAAAGGGTTGGGACAAAGGGAATACACAATCGGGTATAGTTTCTTTACTATGATTCTCTTATTCCAAATGGGACCCCTAACCCTTCTTTTATAGGCTAGAAGAATCTAGGTATTTGGTCAAACCCTCAGCCATGCATGGTCGGAAGGTTTAGTTAACTCACCCAAAGTTGTGTGTTCCGTCAACAACTTTCCTTTTTTCATGCTTTTGTAGGTACACGCGCGCTGTTTTGGGTCAGCTAGCGTGTACACACGTACAGTAATGGAGCAGGGTGTGTGGGCCTTTATAAAAGGTGTTTTTAAGAAGAGTTGTTCAGCAGTGTTTTGGTAAAGAAGGAATATGATATGGCCTGATGCCAGGTAAGCATGTCTAGTGTAAATTAGGGTTATAACAGATGCCCCCTAATGTGTGAGGCAAGAATATCATCTGATGGCTGAAATACATTAACAATCTTCACCAATGTGCCAAACAAGTGAGCCCAGGGACCAGAAATCTGGAGGTGCCGTCTACAAAAATAACAATTGTCTCACCGAGGAGGGCATACCCATGGTCGGGATAAAATAAAATCATGTCTACCAATCAAATAAACTGTAGATCCATGTCATATAACTATATAAATTTTAGACGCGAGCAATACACAATGGAGCTACATCTCGAAATAAAAAAGATATGCATGTAGAGTATCCATCTTAGTAGAAGCTGCTAAGGCCTGATGGCTGGAGATGAGGTCTTCAAAGCTCGAGCAAAAACTTCAAAATCTTCAAAACTTAGGTAGGAGTGTAATATGAGTGTACGACTTCACTACCCAGAAGTCTTCGACGGCTCGTCAGTCATGGACTATAGAATCTTGATGATCAGACTGAAGGCTTCATTGATTTCGAACAAAGACTTGATTGGACATTCAGGATGGCCAGGCATGAGGGAAAGAGACAAACTGCAGAGGGGCCGACTCAGGCTTGGTAAAAACTCTCCTTGGAAAACAACACGACAAATGATGAGACTCAGGCAACATGGCATTAACATAAGTTTACAAGGCAGGAGGCGACGCAAACTTGCCATATGTTTGGAAAAATAACCAAACGGAGGAGGACATAGCTCTACGTAGCGAGAACAACTTCCTAAGGTCGTATTAAATCCCAGAGTTTGACAAACAAATGGATAGATGTGCTTTATCTAAGGGCGACTCATTATGCTGCCAATAAAGAAAATACTTTTCCCTTCCTCTTTTTGGGGTATATTTGTTTTTTTTTTTTTGTCTTTTTCAATAATTTTGGAAAAAGAATAAAAGAATGTTACATTACAAAGGAGGAACGAGTGTTGCAAACATACAAGTTCAAGGCACAGGGACAAGACTGATGTTCAAAGTAAGGACACTCGGGAAAAATCCTCCAGGGGCCAAAGGTGTCAAGACGCAGAGGCAAAGTGCTACAAGGCTTGTGTATAATGCATGCTTTAGATGGTTCAGTTGAGAGCAACATGGAGCCGACATTAGGCCAAAGACGCAGGTATGCAAATGTGATTAATAAAACACACAATGGTAATGTCCTTCGATGTGAGTTTAATGAGCCCAGAGAAGGTAAGATCGACGGTTTTTCATATTTAGAGAGTCTGAAAAAACATAAAAGGAGACTCCACTGGGGTACCTTTTTCGAAGGTAGTCTAGTCGATTCGAAAAAGGGGTAAACTAGCACCGAAAAGACATCTATTCAAAACCATTTTAACGAGTGTGATAAAGACAAGATCAGTCGACCATTTTTTCATTTTTAAGGAGTCTAAAAAAAACTTAACTATGAACTCCGTCAGGAATGTTCTTCTGGACCATTTTAACGAGTGTGAAAGAATAAGGTCACTCAATGATCTTTTCAATTTTAGGGAGTCTGAAAAAAGCTTAACTATGGACTTTGTGGGGGTTCCTTTTTCGTACATTTAGTCCCTCAGGCCCGAAAAAGGGTTAAAATGACACCCGAGAGTACTCTTATAGAGAACTGAAGTTCCTTAGAGTATACCTTTGTTCGTACAGTTGACCGTCCAGATCGAAAAATGGGTAAACTACCGCCGGATAGACGTGACTTCAAATTTCAGTTTAACGAGCATGAAAGGCCACAAGATCGCTCGACAATCTTTTAATGTTTAGAGGGTCTGAAAAGGGTTTAAAAGAAGACCCGTTATGTCTTTTGGGAGTCCCGAGGGTGAGGTCAAGAGTAAAAAGGAATCATGCAAATGAGGCTCAAACTCATAATCAGGAAAAACAACAAGGACTCCCGATCCTACAATGATTAGAGACAACATGGACACCATAATGCAACCAAGATCTACCTAGGGAATCTATGTTCCGTTAAGCTCTACCACCAACTTGGGACACTTCTAAAGCAACAATGATGGTTCCATGCTGCAACCTGATGGGATCGATCCTATGGAAAAGGGATAAAGACAACGGGATACACAAGTCAGGGAGGAAACCTAACCTACATGCTTGAGTTGATCATCTGAGATTTTTCCACGGACCGTCAAAAGTTACCCAAAACTCCAAAAAAAATGTTCTGATACCCGATCATACCCTTCCAATGCAACTCCTGAATCACTCTAAATGGTTTTTGGTTTAAAGAAAATGATAAGGGGGGCCAAAAAAAGTGACAAAAAGAGGCCAAAAAGTCTATAAATAGAAGCTGGCAGCTCATTATCACCATCGCTGATTTGGAAATTGACTCTGGAGAAAAAAAACCCCTTTGATAAAAGTGGTGATTCCGGGAGCTACAGTGGACGAAACGACCATCTGTCTAGATCAAGTAAGTATAAATTCTCTCCTCTTACAATTTAAATCGTTTTATGCTTTGGGTTTCACGTTTTGGGGGGGCATCGAACTTCAAAAGGTTGGCCCTAGGTCCATGCGGGCTGTCTTATGACAAGCCGCATGTACATTCAGGCAGAGTAAAAACTACACGCGTATACACGCAACTGTCAACATTACAACCTGAGTGGACCCCGTTATTGAATGAAAAAATTAAAAAAAACAAGGGTTAACCCTCCTGAACTTGGTGTTTTGCAGGATGTATGTTCACTGGAGGGAAAGAGAGCACGAGGAGGTTAGTGAGTTGGTCGGGGTAGACCCCAATGCTGTGGCTGCCTTAATGCAATGTGGGCTGCTCAAGTTCTTCTTATGTCGTTTTATGCGAGCACAACCTAGGCTACTGAATGCCTTGGTTGATTATTGGCATCTTGATGCAGAGGCCTTTATGTTAGAGGGGAATTCATTGGTGCCCACGACAGAGGACATATATTTTTTGATTGGCCTCTCCAGGAGAGGGGAACCGGTCAATTTCCGGACATTTCCTTCGGGGCCTCATAACATATCGGAACTGATAGGACTTTATTGTGACGCTGGTACAGACCAATCGAGCTCACAGGTGCCCATAAGCAAGATCACTGACTTATCGCTACAGGTGATTGTTTTTCTTATTGGGCGAATGACTGGTTCTACAGCTCTACATCAGACGTCCTGTGCACAGATGAACTGTGCAGTCTAGTGCTTAAATGCACAAATATTTGACTGGAGCACAACACTGCTAGATTGTATGAAGAGGCAGTTGACAGATTGTCGGTCTCGGACGCAGAGGAACTTCGGGTTCGCGACCATTCTATGCTCTTTCTTCTTTGAAAGAGTTCTGAGCTCCAGTCCTCGAGTAGTGGTACGAGGACATCATACCTCTCTTCCTACAGTTTGTAGATGGGCAATGCTACTGCCACGACAGGGTGGTGGAAGGACCAATGAGTCCTTTGACGATGATTTCTTCGCTTGGTTGTCGTGATAGATTCCAGTCATAGAGGATTACTGTTATGCTAGGATTGATTTCTCGAGAGATCCTGAGATACCAGTACCTCCTGGTGAGGAGCGAGGAGAGATGGGTAAGTTTACATNTTTTTTTTTTATATATCATTTTTTTATACCAGAGTATTTGACGGATATGTGTCTGTTGTGTGCAGATGTGGGACCAGTGTGACTTGCAGACTATGCGAGGAACATGCCTCATCCTCAGCCAGGGGCTGCACCTGCCGCCACAGGGGGACCAGCAATAGCAAGAGAGCTTCCATCCGAGGAGGCTGAGAGGGTGTTGAGACGAGTCGAGTGAAACTTTACTTCGCTCACCTGCATGGTCCCTATGGTAGATATTGAGGATCTGTCACCATCTATACAGCCTCATGTAGTGGGGGCACCATGGACGTGGGTCCAATTGTTTCGGCGTTTGGAAAACGCTGTTGACTAGTACAACAGGGCCCACATGCCCTTACCTTAGTTAGACTTTTCACGTGCCAAGAGCACTACTTGTATATATGTTTTGAGGGCATAAGACCCATGAATCGTTATTGGTCATACTTTTGAGGCGCTTGCATCCACCTATGTACTTTAGTGATTATGACATTATATATGGATTTTTATGTCTTTTTGTGTTTTATGGATCATATTTGCCTTTAAAAAATGTATTTACATGTTTATGTGTATGTCCTTTCATATGTGTGCGAGATGCCAATCTAAAATTTGATTATCTAGAGTATTTGTAATTTGGTTTAATCTCCTAGAAACATGAAAATAAGTAATATAATCAAAGCTTCGTTCTAAGAGACGTACCCTAAGGAATCGTCGGTGTAAAGTCAGATCATGAACATGGTAGACTCTATTTAATTGAGACACAACCAGCTGAGCATTGAGATAGACCTGGAGATGAGAGATACCAAATGACAGGGCGTCATGAAGCAACTCAATAACTGCACTATACTCAACGACATTGTTTGTGGTGTCACCTAAGCATATACCTCCAGAAGATAATAACTGGCCTCGAGGTGTAAAAATTACCCAAGCTGCGGAGGCAAGCCTCCGAGTGTGCTAGCTAGCACCGTCTACGTACCCAATGAACACCTCAGATTCACTTGACATCTGCTATAGTGATGAAAGATAACATAAAAAATGACACGTCCATAATACTAAAAGAAACTAGAAAGTAATAGTACAAAGACTATACATATGTTACAAAAAGTTACCCATGGTGACTTGCCCATGAGTAATACTTCTTGAGGTAGAGCCCATTTCTAGGCTCTGCCAAAGCATTCCCTTCAAATTCAACCAGACGATAAGCACCCTTTTTTAAAACCTCTTTTATGATGAAAGGTCCGAACCACATGGGTTTGAATTTTCCTGCCCCCAGGGGGTCCTTATCTTGGTCATAGACTAGGATAAGGTCACCTTCAGAGAAAATATGAGGACGAACAAACAAATCATACTGACACTTGAATTTGTGTTTGTGAGCCTCGTTGGCCAGGGCCGCATCACGACACTTCTCATTGATCTTCTCAAGTTATAATAACCACTCTTCAAGTGGAGAAGTGTCTGGCAATAATTGTACTGCCAACTTTAGGGACAGTATCTGACATTTGATAGGCAAGACTACTTCCAACCCGTAAATGAGTTGAAAAGGTGAGAAACTGGTTGCAGTCTTAATAGATGTTTGGTAAGCCCATAATGCCGAGTATAACATCAAATGCCAATTTGACTTGTCTGAGTTGATTGTTCGTTGTAGGATGGTCTTAAGAGATTTATTTACAGCTTCCACCTGACCATTTTCTTGGGGGTAGTAGGGTGACGAATGCTCTTGCCACAACCCAAGATTTGATTTTAACTCGGTCATCATCTGGTTCTAAAAGTGACTGCCATGGTCAGTGATAATCTCGCTCGGGACGCCAAACCTTGCTATTATCTGGTTGAATAAAAAGAGAGCCGCAGTCTCTCCATCATCTTTAAACGTTGGCATAGCTTCGACCCACTTCGTGAAGTAGTCTACGACTACGATGATATAATGGTGCCCCCTTGCTGAAGGAGGGTTGCATGTAGTGTAATCAATCCCCCACTTGGTGAAGGGACCAACTGTGATGACAGGAAACATGGGAGCGGGATGTGCCCTCATCTTCCGAGAGAAGATCTGACACGGGTGGCACTTCTTGACCAATTCGATACAATCTTTGATTAGTGTCGGCTAGAAGTAACCTCCTCGTAAAATCTTTTGGGCTGTTTCCAACCCAGACAAATGACCGCCACATGCTTCGGTATGGCAATCATTAAGCACGATAACTACTTCTTTGTGAGTGAGACATCGGCACAGGACGTAGTCTACACCTCTTCGATACAATGTATCATCGAGTATGAGATAATTCTTAGCCTAATGGCGTATACGTCGATGCTCATCACGAGAAGCAGAGGTGGGGCACTTCAAAGTCTGGAGATAGATAAGTATATCTTCGCACCAGGGATCCGAAGATGTGATTAAAAACATATCTCCTCTGATAGGCAACTCTTCGGGCACAACATCACCTGACTCTACTAGAAGTTCCGAAATAAGTTCTGCGAAGACCAGTGACTTTTTGGATTTCGTTGAAATGAAATCAAAGTCAAACTCCTGAAGGATGACTATCCATCTACTAATCTTTCTGCCTATTACCCATCATGTCAACATGTACTGGAATGGATTCATGACAGCAATGACGGTGGTCTTGTGAAACAGAACATAATGACAGAACCGTTGAACAGCATGGACTGCTGCAAATGCAAGTTTTTCGATATGAGAGTAATTGAGTTCCGGTCCTACGAGGCCTCGGCTCAGGTAATAAATCACATATTCTGAGAACAAGTCATCTTCCTAAACTAAGACCATGTCGATGGTTGACTCTGCTGTAGCCAGGTATAATAAGAAATATTTGTTATAGTTAGGTGGCCGAAGTAGAGGGGCAGTCGTGAGGGCATGTTTCAATGTGTCGAAAGAGCGTTGAGTGACATCGCCCCAATGAAAAGGAACATCTTTATTTAGTAAGCGCATAAAGCCCTTTGTGATCTCGGCATAGTTGGCGATGAAATGTCTTAAAAAATTCGCCTTGCCCTGTAGACTCTGAAGTTGAAGGATTGTGCGTGGGGGAGGCAACTGAATTATTGCCTCAACCTTGAGAGGATCGATCATGATCCCTGTTGTTGACACTATGAAACCTAACAAACGTCCCGATGTTACGCAAAAACTGCACTTGTTTGGATTCAAGTGAATCCAGAAGTAGCGACAACACTCAAAGATAAGTCGGAGGTGTGTGGGATGATCCATTCTCTTGTGAGATCGAGATGCTAAATCATATAAATAGGCCTCGACTATATGCTTGAGGTCATGGAAAGCAAAAGACATGGCCCGCTGAAAGGTTGCTCCAACATTTTTGAGACCAAAGGGCATGTTACGATACATGAATGTACCCCAAGGACAAATGAATGCCGTTTTGTGCTGGTCTTTGTGTTTGATTTGTATTTGATTATATCCTGAAAAACCATCCATGAAAGAGAAGGCCTCGCAACCCGCACATTCATCAATTATCTGGTCGATGAATGGTGTGGGAAAATTATCTTTTGGACAAGCCTTGCTCAAATCACAGAAGTCTGTACATACACGAATTGTGCCTTGTTTTTTATTAACTGGCACAGGATTTGATACCCATTGGGTTAAATGGATAGGATAGATAAAATCGGCTTTTAGCAGTTTCTCAACTTCAACCTTAATGGCTGCTGCTTTTTTGGGATTAACTGGAAGAAGCTTCTGCTGAATAGGCTTGGCATTTTGATAAGTTGTGATTTCATGTTTGACTATTTTTGGATCGATGCCTGGCATTTCCTCATAAGACCAAGCAAAAATGTCGCATAATTCTTTAAATAGATCTATGTAGATTTGAATCTCTCCGGGGGAGCAGTAAGCTCCGACGAAAACATTATCCATGACGCCAGGGGTTCTGGAGATATTGATAGGTATGGTTTCAGTGATGGTTTCCATATTACCCTCAGCATAGACCTTGTGTGTAGCTAAGGGATTAATAAGACAAGACCTATCTCCAGTCATAGTCAAGGTGAATTCTCTGACTTCAATTCTTCTTAACTCTAGGAGGAAGTATGATCTGTGATGAAGATCATCCCAGGGTTTGTCCGGACTAGTCATTGCTTCAATTACTGCTTTGTCGGAGGGCAAGACTAAGTCTAATGAATTGGTGTCAGCGAGAGAACCTTGAGCTCAAATAGACTTTAGAAGTGGATCTAATTCTTGTGCAGGAGTTGGATCTGTGTTGGCTGAAGCTTGTTGGACTAAAGACTACGCTACTTCAGCTGCGGACAAGGGCATGGACATGCTCGGGTGCCCTGTGCCATCCATCATGGCCAATGGGGAAGGAAGTATCCACAGATCGTTGAAGTAAGTCGTGCGAAACAACAAAACTTGGAAAATCTCAACCTTATGGTGGTCGGATATGAACTTGACATCTTCTTGAGGGGGTGGGTAATCGAAGGTACCCATAAAAGATGGGCACAAACCAAACCATACATTGACTACGCTTGGTTGAGGATTATCAATCATCGGGACCATAGACACCCCCAAAGAAGGGTCATGTTTGGAGAAAGACAATTGATCAATTGTCACAATCCAGTCCTCGTGTGGAAACAACAAGACCCAGAAAACTGTAGCAACCACTGCTTGCATGGAATAAGTCCAACTCCTTCCTAACAAGAGATTGTAGTCGAGGGACGCGTCGAATACTTCTACCTTGATGCACACAGTTTTCCCTCCTAACCGCACGGGGAAAGAGGGAATGATACCATGTGGTCAGAACAAACGACCGTCGAAACCAGTGAGAAGAGTAAGTGATGGAGACAAAACAGGCTGGCCAATGGCCTTCCAACATGCCAACAACAACATAATGCATGTCGAGGCACCCTCATCAACCACCGTGGGGAAAATATTTCGAGTAAAATTTTTCATGGGGTGAGCCACTACTATCTGAAACGCTACGTGGTAAGGCAGACGAGGTTTTAAGTCGGTTGTATCCAGCATGATGGTACCCGAATTACAAGTTTCGGTAGATCCTAAAGCGGTTAACAAATCTTTCCTCTGGGAAGGGAAGCTTTGAAGGACCTCCAAAGTGGACATCGCACAAGGGGTTTGAGACAAATCCTCCACCACAGAATAGTTCTGGGAGGCCCTTGCATTTGGGTTGTGAGAATCTTTTTTGAACGCACATTTTGGGATGCATGTCATTGTTTCGCCCAAAGTCTTCTCAATCTATAGAGGAAGAGATGGGAGTTCGACTTCTTTTCCCTTCTTAGAAGTGCTTGGTTTACTGTAGTCATGCGCTCTAGTCGATATAAAAGAATCACCCTTCATCATATACACATTCGTGGATGAGGAATTGTTCGAAGACGGAGAGGGTCCTTGACTACCCCCTTCCGCGCTTGTAGAGGCTTGGGTTAGGTTTTTCCCATGCTGAAATGGATTGGTTAACACAATAGGCTGTTGCTGTGTCACAAACTTTTGGGCCTCTACAAGCCGAGGACATTGGTGGGTCAGGTGGTCTTCCACGCACAAGTTGCACAGATACCTCACCTTCCATTTCTTAGTGTTGCCCCCGCCAATATTATTAGTGGGTTTCTTATCCCCCTTACTCTTCTTTCATTGTTTTTTCTTTCCTTCAGGCCCTAGGTGGCCTTTGGATTTGTCGATTGCACTGTGTGTACACCCGACATTTTAGTAGGGGGAGCAGCCAAAACAGTAGGTTGGATGGCCGCTGTGTGTTGTATAGACAATTGCTGCAATTGCTTCATCAATTTCTCAGTGGGCTTTGTTTGTGCTGAACCAACAATACCATTGGCATGTGGTCCAGCTCTCTGTCTAGTTTTATCAAGTATTGAGCGTGGCGCATATGGAAGGATATCGTATAATAAACCAGACTGAGAATAGATTATCTCAAGCTATTGAGCTCTCATGATGACGTCTTCTTCGGAAAATACTCCTGACGTCGCGACGTATTTGGATAACTGTGGGACCAAAGACTTAAGGAACCACTTGAGCAGGAATGCTGGTGGGACTGACACCTTAATTAAAATATTTCGGCGTCTCCATTCTCGGATGTGATCAGAGATATGGTCTGCTTTTGTCTATGCGAAATTGGCTAGCAATTATGTGCCAGCATCGTATCTCACAGCTAATTTGAAATGGTTTAGGAAATCCATTGCCAATTCTGTGAAGGATGAGTATCTTGAGCGGTCGAGCTCAATGTACCATTTCACAGTGTTGGAAATACTAATACAACTGAGAGGGGGGGTGAATAAGTTGTATGTAAGCTTAAACAATTTTATGCCTTTTAAATAATTATAAAGAATTCTTCTTGTGTCATCAAGCAACATACATCATATGGACAGTAAGAGTAAATATCATCAGACACACATAAAATATACACGGAGACAGATTTTCACGAGAAAACCCATAAAGGGAGAAAACCTCTTCTTCTTCGAAATGATAGGCAGTCTTTTTCTGTTCTGTACATCATTTACAATTGAGCACCAACTCAATGTGAGGCTGCTACCTCTGTTTTACAAGCTGCAACTTGTTTGAGAGCTCCAACTCTCTGATTTCTCTAGCACCCACTAGAAGGAAGCACCAACTCCCTGAAAAATCCAGCACCAACTGGATGGAAGAACCAACTTCCAGTTACACAGGCTCCAACCTGCATACCAGAGAACATCTGTTCTCCCTAGCACCACCCTGCCACCCTAGTTTCTCTGGCTGAAACCAGATGGAAGCTCCAACTTCCTGTGTTCAAGCACCCACTTGAACTTCTGAGGACAACAGTCCTCCCGAGCACCTCCGAACCTCCCTTAAATATAAATGGATAAATACACATTCAACTTTTACAAATAAATCAGTTCTTACCAGTCTTTCTTTGTTCTTTAATTCTGGTCTTCTGTTCACTGTTCTGCTACTCTTCTCTTATTTAACAAGTCTGCTCTGTA
>ML794135.1:0-12507 GCA_009831015.1 Picea engelmannii
AATGTTTAGTTTAGGTGGCCTTGGAGAATTAACTCTCCAACCTATTCCAAGGCCCTAGTCCAAAGCTAGTGAATGCACCCTATAAACAAAAAGTCTACTTGATTTTATTGAGCGTTGCTTTTAATGGGATTTTTAAGTCACCAGGTGCGAGAGTGAAACTGATGGTGTGCAAAACAGACTCAAAGCAAAATGCACAAAAAATGCTTGGAAACAAAAAATTCTTCAAACAATGCAAAACCAGCAACTTTTCAAAAAGATTCTTTTTCTTTTCTTTTCAACTTTCACAAGATTTCATGCAGCAATCCTACAGAATTTTCGCTCAGATCAACGAGCTACTTATACTTTGAACTGTACTGAAAAAACTTGTACAAAAAGACTTCTTTCCGAGCTACTGACGCAACAACAAAATCTTCAAACCAAGAAGACAATGAAAAAGAAAAAAAAAAATATTTATTGCAAAATAATGCAACTAGGAAAAATGGTGACAAGATAAAAACCGAGAGAATGAAAAGAAAACTTTGGCTTAAAGTGCAGATCGCAAATAGAATCAGAGCACAAAAAATGCTGAAAAGCAATCAAGACAACACTGATTCAAACACTTGCCTAAAAACCATGAAATAAATATTTTTTCTCTTTTGTGTTTTCTATCAAAAAATCAAATAATAAGCACAAGCTAAGGGAGAAATGCCCTAACCTGCTGACTGTGCAGCCCCAGACTCTAAACTCCTGAGAGGAGCTCTTCTCACCATAGGAGGGGATGACTGCCCCACCCAAGCTGAAAAGCTACCTAACAGACCCGCAACTGTCACCAAGACAGCCCGCGTGTAAACGCGTTCTGCACTACTACAGAGCGTGGGTACCCGCGTGCTAAACCTAAGCAGGCCGTGGGTATGTTTAAAAACTAAGATAAAATCACACACAGACAATCTAGTCCTGAAAAAGGCTTCTGGTACTAACAACCAGAGTCTCTGACAGGCTGAGATGCTATCACTTTAACAGAAAAAAAAAATTTGCAAAAAAGAAAAACCGATGTGAAGAACCACACAACAAGAAAGACTGAAACACAAGACAATAAACCTATCAAGACCCAGACAGGATCCAGAAAGCCCCCTGAGAAGATAAACTTCTGACAGGGAAGAGGAGATTGCCTCTCTAGCTTCCTGAAAACTACACGCTACTGAAACTACTATAGCCCACGGATACCCGCATGCTGTAGACAGTTAGGGCGCGGGTTACCCGCATGCAGGCCTCTTGCAGGCCACGGGTACCTCTGTGTGTCCCGAGACTAAATGTCAAGCGTCAGTCAAGGAAAACTGGTATTGATGACCAGGTTCCCTGCTAGCTTTTGACTAACAGAAAACAAAATAAGCAAAGAAACAGAAACTCTGCTGCCTTGATCTACCCAAAAGATCTTTAACCAAATCCGGGAACCCTAAGAATAAAATATCCCCAGTGGAGTCACCAATTCTATTGTGGGGTATTCTACCCTATGGACTAGCAAGCTAGGGCTCTAAGCTTGCATGCAGATCATGACCCTTCCTAAGCTACTTTTAACCTTCTACCCGAATCTGAAACCCTTTTTCTTAGGCAGACATGAGAAGAATAAACAAACCTTTTCCCGACGGTTGAAGTAGATCCTCCGTTGAGCTTGTATCTCTTTGCTGCTGCTGCTCCTTCCAAAAAGCTTCCCTGCAATCAAGACAAAACTATGCATGCATGCTACTGATCTATTATAGGGTTAGAGATTAAACACAAATCAAATAACATAGATAAGACTCATATATTCGGGACGGAAAAAGCATCTTTTTCATTAACCTCAATATGAACCAACTTACAATGATTTCTGAGGCCGGCCACCATTCCACGATCCTGATCCTGGGCTCTTCCTCTTCTTTGTCCTCCAACTGCTGTGCTTGAACTTCTCCTAAAGCTTGAGGAAAGGATAAAGGGTTGGGACAATAATGGACTTGGCAATTTTGGCAGAGTTTCTTTGCTATGATTTTCCTCTCTTGAATAGTACCCCTACCCCTCCTTTTATAGGCTAGAAGGAGCTAGGGTTTTAGGTGAACTCTCGGCCATGCATGGCGAAGAGTTCCAGTTAACTGACAAAAAGCCTCGTGTCCCGGCGGAAACTTTCCTGATTTTTTGCTTTGTTAGGTACCCGCGGGCTGTAGTGGGTTAGCCCGCGGATACCCGCGTCCAGTAGAAGGTCAACAAGCGGTCTCCCGTGCCCAGTAAGAGGTTAGGGCGCGGATTGCTTGTTTTAAGTGGTTTTTCAAGGTTTTATTCAGCATGGCTTTGGCTAGGAAGAGGCATGAGTTGGCCTGATGCCAGGTAAGCCTGTGTGGTGCATTTTAGGGTTATAACAATGTTGAGCAGAAAATTGTCTAGTTCTGAGGTGCCATCATATACTGGGTGTTCTATAACTTCGGTCCCAACCCATGTGGTTACTCTGAAAGTTGGGCATCTGCTTGATAATATTTTGTATGAACCTTGTTTCCAACAGTCAAAAGCCAATTCTGAACATTTGTTTATTGATTGTATGCTTCTCCAACTTACTGATCCATCAGCAGTAGGATTTATATAATCATCTCCTATTCCTGTTGTTACAGTGTACAACTGGTCCAAGTCTTCTCCCTCCATATTATTTTCTATTAGATATGTATACTTAGGTCCTACATATGGATCCAAAGGTTGAACTACCTTGATTCCATCAGCCTCAAAGTTCATGGTGTATTTCTTTAAGTCGATGACTGCATAATTTTCATAGGCCCAATAGATGCCAAGTAGTGCAGGGTAAGGGTCCTTATCTCCCATGATCTCAATGACTTCAAAGTCAGCCACTGTATTTACTCCTGCAACATATATTACCACATTCTCTAGTCTTCCAATGGGGAAGATACAATATTGGTTTTCCATTATTAACTGAATTGGGGAATATGTCAGCCTAGGTTTTCCTAAGGCTTCCCAGGTCTTCTTAGGCAGAATGTTCACATCAGATCCTAGATCCAATATGACGTCCTTAATCTCAAATTCATCTAACCGGGATACTAGTCTGAATTCTTTTCCAGTTCATACTTTTCTTCGTTGCACTCTCTGAGTACTCTTCCCAGGAAGATTAGCCCTTATTCTTATTTCTAGGGGTTCTTCATTTCCTAAAACTAGGTATAGCGAATTGCACAAGTTTTATGTTAGTTGATCATTCTCTAGAATGTTAGAGAATAATAGAAACCAAAGGTCAACTACATTTTGAGGTTTCTCAAGTTGTCTCGGTGTGATTACAAGGTTTCTAGGTGCAGGGGGTCAAGCAAGAACTTGCGCCACCTTAGGATAAACAATAGGCTGTGGGGGTTTCTCTCGCATCTCAAGGCTAGGAATATTCTGAAATACTTCTATGGCATATTTAAAGAACAAATTTTGTTTTAGAGGGTCGTACACGTCTTCTTTAGGTTCTTCTTTCTGGATTTGAGGTGGAGTATCAGCATCAGTTCATGTATTTTCTCCTCCTCGAGTAACGATATTAAGTTTAGGCAATTTTCCCTTAATGACTCTCTTGATTTCTAAACTGATGAGGTTAGTTCCTTGTTGTTGTACTCTATCTTCCCATTTTGAAATTAATTATGGACATTCTCTTGTCATTTGCCCGTTGGTTCTGCAATGAGAGCACCATGGCCACCTTAGATGAGAACAATCTCTAGCCAAGTGACCTTGCTCTTCATAATTATAACATCTGCTTGTCACTCTTCCCCTGGTTCTTCCTCCTCTAAAGTCTCCTCTGGCTCCACCTCCTCGAAATCTTCCTGGTCCCTAAGGGTTTTCATTCACCATGAATGTTGTTTGGTCTAACCTGTCTGCAAGTGCATCCAACTCTCTACATTGATTGGTAGTATGCGTGGTAGATGCGCATAACTCACAGTGTGATGTATTTAGTATTGTCGACTATTTCTGCATAATGGGGCACTATCTTGGCCCATGCCCATGAATTCGGCATATTTCACAATACTCAACTAATAGTGCTACTTGGCCTCCTGGAAAATCATGATACGGGGTCGAGTTATGGAATGGTAAGTTCATAGACACTTACACAACTCCTCCCATGGGTCCTGGTGGGGGTACCATTAGATTCTGAGGAGGTTCCATTCCCCTTATTCATGGACATTTGTTCACCATATGTCCTTCTGTATAACATCCAGTGCACCAAACCTATGGTCATTCTGGTCTGGGTATCGTCAGCTCCTAAATATTTTCTGTAAGAGTTGATATTTTCCCTTGTAGTTGTGCCAGATTCGCATCTATTGGGGGTTTGTTCACTCTCAGGATCCCAAGGTATCCTGCCATGGCTTCAATATTCATCGATTATTCCAAGGCATTTGTTAAAGTGGCTATCTGTTGTTGCGTTAGCGAAATCCAAGTCAAAGGAAGCAACCCCTGAATGTACCAGTCCCTTTGATGTTCTTCGTGGATTGGATGTGCCAACCTCCCTATAGAATCTTTGAACTTTTTTACTATATTCCTAGGTGGATTCACCTTCCCATTTTTGGATCTCGCGCAACTCAGACAGAGCCTGTTTTTCTGACTGGGGTAGTTTGAACTCTGATATGAACCCTGTATGTACCTGGACAAGAGTGAATTCTTGACCTTGCATTCCTGGAAGTCATGGCTCAATGGTCTTCATGTATGACTTGAGAGCGCGACCTCTCAAGGTAGTCTGGAACTCGGCCAACTTATTCGCATCTGGAATCCCTCTGGATCTCCAGATTGCTTCACACAAGAATCAGTGTTTCTCAACATCTTTGTCTCCCTTACCCAAAAATTTTGGGTATCAGGGCATCGAACATCCTACATGGCTATCCATTGTTGATCTTATCGTTCTTATCAATATAAACCCTAATGGTCTTGTTTGCGATATACCATGGGATCCCAATATCCTCCCTGTACTCGCACTTCCTGGTTGTGATTGACTAATTAATTGTACTGGAACAGAACTAGCATGAGAAGGTAGTATCGAACTTACCACTTGTATAGAAGACACTTGGGGTATGGGTGATTTGGGGCTGGCACCACTGGCTTTGAGGTGGTTTTATTTGATCTGGGGGGTCTCATTTTCTTCCACTAGAATAATCCCTTCGACCGGATTTCCGATCTCTCCTGTTATCGAGGATAAATATTATCTTTCTTCTTCAAGATTTATGTCGGCTTCTTCCTCTCTTACGTCTACACCTTATCCTTCCTGTCAACCCTCTTGGGGACTTATTTCTCTTTTTGATTCTCTCTCACTAAACCTTTGACTGACCAATCTTTCCTGTCTTCTCATCTTCTGCAACTCTTCCATCTATCTTTCCTCTAATTCTCCTAATCTGCCTTCTTTCCTCAACTTCTTGGACTGTCTTGCTGCTTTATTGATTTTTTCATGCCACCACTTCTCAACTATGGAGACTCTCTTCAAGGATCACTCGTCTCTTGAGTCTGTTTCTTGTTGTTTTCCCCCCATTTGTCAAAGAACCCTTTCCCTCTCTCAATCCCTGACTCTACCCTTGCCTCTCCCTACCCCAAGCGAGGATGTTTATGCTGCCATCTCAGTCCAGGACATAGTCAGCATCCCCTCTTCCATCAAGAAAACCTTAATCCACATGGGGATTTCTCTCAAGAGTCTTCCCCTTGCGTCTTTCTTGAAAATCTCCTCTACTCATGAAAAATATTGGTGTTTCTAAGCTGTAAATTTGATATAATATTCTTCCAATGTGGTACTGACCTAGAAATCAATCGCCTGCATGACTGGACAATCCAGCCTATAAAGTGATGCTAGATTTTTTATGTCCCAAGCACATATCCTCTTGACTTGTTCTTGGAACTCTGGAACTTCTTGGAGCCTCTTTATCCAATGGAAGAGTTCTTCCGGAAACTTAACCCATAAAATTTCATACTGGTCACTTGATCTTTCTGAGTAAAAGACTGCTTCATGAGTGTCTTCCACCGATTTTCCCCTCAATTCCGCTTATTTCCATATGAAGGCGTCACAGTTTCTTTCCCACCATTGGTCAATACTACATCTGTGGATCCGTGGAATCATTCTCCCTACAGGTTCCCTTTTAATGCAAGTCCCAACAACAGAACCATTTTGTTAGCACAAGTTTGATCAGACCAGGGTCCTTCTCAGGTTACCAGCAAAAGGTACCGAGTAGTCTAGAGCGTTGGAATTTTCATCTCCTCTGAAGAGAAGAAGTCTCACCTGAAGCGTTGTTGAGACAAATAGATAGGAAAGGGTAATGAAAAGACTTAGGATGGTTCACAGAACCTTTAGGACTCATCCTAATCTTACGCAAGAGACATGAACATGTCTATATCTTATATGTGCAAGAATCGAACCTACTTATGTTGTGAAAAGGCACTTAAACATAGAACCATCAAGTAGAATTTATAAACCGTAAAGAAGTACTATAATGCATAATTAAAACACATAGAGACACATCATATTTTGAAAATTCAGATCCTTCTTCATATTAGCTTCATAATCTTTCTTTAATTACAGACTCGGAAATATTCAGTAGTTCTCTGTACAGACTCTAGGCTCTAGACTCATGTCATAGAACTGCAATTCTTAGACTGATACATTGGTTACATTACAAACTCAAGACTTGACTTGACTCGACTGACAACAACCTCACCAAGAGGGAAAGATCGGACTGAGCTTAATCACAATCCAGTTGAATCACTAGTCAATTATCCCAGCTACTAACAACAACCAACTAAAATCCCAACCAAAATACCAACCCTTTTACAATCATGTTCATCCCTATATATAGCTAGGTTGTGTCTTTCATCTTGGCTTGCATGCTTCCTTGTTATGTTGCAACAGTTTTTTGCTTAGTTGGCGTTGCACTGTCTTTCGCAACTACTTTCTATTTCTCTTTCTTTCTCTATTGTCTAGCTTCTGGTGAAGCTTGTGCAACTTGTGCTAAGTCAAAACTTGCATGATTCCTTATCCCGAAAACAAAGGGCCCAACAAGTTGAATTGAAAGTTTCATTTTGAAAATCTTATAATCTTTTGAGAATTTAAGTTTAGGAATTAGCTTTATGTTCATATTCATTTCTTTTATTTGTGAGTCATAACATCATCAGTTTCATGACCACATATTTTGAGTAAACAAAGCCATTAAAAGTAACGCTGATTAATTTAAAATTGATTAGAAACAATTTTATTTTTCAGGGTACACAAACTAGCTTAAGATATAGAGCCTTGGAATAGGATTTTGTGAGTAAAATTCTCCAAGGCTATTAAACTCAACATATGTGTCTGACTAAGGGAGTGGTGAAATCCATTTTATAATTGGCGATGTCAAGAGGCTCCTCTCACACTGGAGTTAAGAACGAGGTCACACGAAGTTGGTTGCAGAGATATCCCTCTAATACCTTCTTAGCGTCATAGATATTTATGTGGATATATTTGTATCTGGGGGTTTTTCTAGTACCTTTACCTTTGTGAGAGTTCGTGTTTTCAAGATTTCAGGATTTTTTTCCCTACTCATACGATGCACCTGACTTACGACTGTTCGCCTATGCATTGGTTATATCATAGAGTCTTGAGTTGCTTGACATAGTTATCCACATAGGTTATTTGCATGGGTTATTCTGCAGGTACCCTGAGTTAGATAAGAGTCAGAAACCACACAACCTTTATGGAGGATTACCTCTATGTGGGGATCTGACCGACTACGCTATTAATCCCATGAGGGCGCTTATAATGGATTCTGATACCTTTGATATTTTGAAGGGAGTCTTAGGCCCCTCTTGGGCTAGGCATATCTAATCTAGTGAGGGAGGCCCCTTTCAGCCACGATATCCTGTTTGTGTGCATATTGGCCTTTTTATTTATTTTGGTGTGCTCTTTGATTGTTAGTTGGACTTATGATTTTTTTTTATATCTCGAGTCTTGAGTCATCGTGGAGCCAGACCAGCATCCTTGCAGGTCTCGTTGTTTGTTGAAATTACCACTACATCTTGAGTCTTTTCCTTCTAAAAGGCACAAAGTTATCAACCGTGGTACACACACCTCCACCTACCAGACTTGGATCATACAAGTATGAGTACTGAGTTGAGTCAGAAATATATTGGGAGTCCTTCAAACCCCATACCTATTGTAGTTAATGGAACTCCTTCTACGCCTTCAACCACTATGGTTGTAGTGCCGGAGGTTCCCGTCATCACTCATGTCCAACCTATGGTTGCTACTCAACCTATAGTGATGAACCCTTTTGGGTCTATTTTTGGTACACCTAGGTACATTACTCAATCTATTCCATCGATCTCTAACCCTTTCTCTTTTGGTATGTCGAATATGACATCACAACTTTCCTCTTCCATTCCATTGAATAACGCATATCCTAGTATTGGACTTGGGGGCATGGTTCTTCAACATATTCCACTCTTGTTTGGTGGAGATCATATTCCCCAAACGACTCCTACAGTTGGAAGCCAACCTCCTTTTCATCCTGAGTCTAATCCTAGTCTTAATGATCATGAATGGAGTAATCAACTGGGTGGACAAGTTGTTGCTTATGTTCTGTCCTTTACACCTACCTCCTCCACACCAATTCTGACCAACACGTTTGGCATGACGAATCCACCTCTATCATCCCGATTTCCACTCGGGGGAGGTCAGTTTCATACTTTGGGCAACCCCCAAACTGGAGCTACTCCAGTTGGGGGAAATATTTACAACCCTCATTATAACATTCCTACTAGAATGGTTCCCAAAAAAACCCTTATGAATCAGTTTGGAGGGGGGTTTTACAATCCTGGATAGGGCCATGGTGCATACTAGAACCCTAAATGGGCTGCAATTCTCTAGCATCAATATTTCTTGGGATCTTGGGGCTAGATGCCACAACCCAGTCTCCCTTTTCTGGCCACACTTAATTTTCCATACTTTTCAAGATTAATGAATTACCTAGTGAATCATGATCCGTCATGGCCCCCTGTCCCCACCAAGATTCCTTTGGATATTCTAAAATTCGAGGGAAAGACTATTGAGGATCTTGGTGATCATGTCACTAATTTTCATCTTTGGTGCTCTTCCAATTCCCTTAATGACGATTATATTCACTTAATATTGTTTCAACGCACCCTCACGGGGGTTGCAACGAATTGGTACATAGAGCTACCAAGGGGAACATACAAGAATTTTGATCAGATGGTTCTAGTCTTTCTCAACCACTTCGAGTTGTCGGTTCTGTTGATACTGAGAGGGGGTGAATTAGTATCAATTACAATTTAAAAACTTTTTCAAATTATACTTAAACCATTCAATTATATCCAATGAGAAATGAACAATAGTATAAGAGTTCCACCAATACACCACAATACACCATGCACAATATATGAGAAATAATCAATTGTTATTGTTCAAGAGAAGTAATGACTTCCAAAGGTAGCTACAGCTTCCAAATGTAAACGGAGGGATAAACCTCCAAGAGGAAGATATAATCCTCCAATATCAAGAGAGGGTTGAACTCTCCATCCTTGCCCCTTACTTCTACCCAAGAATATATGAGAGATAATAAAACTTTACATTAAATCATCACCATCAACCAACCATCACATAGAACCTGACAATGCTTCCTGAGACTTCTTCAACTTCTGCAATTCTTCAATTTTTGGAATACTCTAATCATGTATATAATATTACTCAATGTATTCTCTGAAAATTCTCCAAGTTTCACTCCTTGAGTCCTCCCCAAAAAGAATATAAGAGAGAATGGTAGACCTTGTTCAATTCTGGTTTATTCAGGAGAGCGAACTTGTACAGAATGCCATGTGCTCAATATTTAACATCAAATTCTTAGAACACGTCACCAAAAGACTTCATCCTCCCTTGAAATTCGGCCTTCTTTACTTATGATTTCCTCTGAAATTCAACTTGTGTATATAATGAATGTATAATGATATGTATTTATACCATTTATGTCACTTCCTTTTAACATTAGGGCTGACCTGACACTTTCTTATTTTGTAATTATTTTCTTTAATTATCTTCAGGGCCAACATGTACTTCCTTCCTCAATTCACTTTGTCATCTTCAAAAACTCATTTCTCCTCAACCATGAGGATCCACGTGACGTGCCACCTACCATCGTAAACAACATGATGTATACTATCCATCCATGGGTATTGTGTCTTCATGTGCATTGTCCTTCATGTCCAAATACCTTCATCAATCTTCTGGTCCAAAACCAATGTAAAGGGCTAACATCAATGACAACAACCAATCTTCCAACAATATCCCCATTTGTCATTGATGGAAACACTCATGCTCCCCTTTTCATCATGATCCCAATTTCTCTCCCCCTTTGACATCAATGGAAAAGGGTAGGGATTCTCCCCCTAAATTCAATGGCATACGGTGACCTTCTTCTTTAGGGCTGCTCCCCCTAAACATGTGGCACTCAATAATACTTCATTCTTATTTTTGGTCTTTGCGAATTTTTATTCCTTGGAATCATTTTGTTTGGCTTTTGTATTATCTCTTCTCTTCATGTCTAGGATGTATATGTTGTTTAGTCTTCTTGTGGAAGTTGCAGCCAATCTTCCTGAGTTATTTTTTATGATTTTACATTTTCGGGAATCAAACGTAAGAGTGTATCCTTGAACAAAAATTTTACTAAAACTGAGTAGATTATAGTACAAGTCTTCAACCAATAGGACATTCTTTGCTTTTACATTTTTTATTCCAAGCTCTACTACACCTTCTCCACGTATTTGGTAGATGATTCATATCCAAATACAACATTGCCACCCTTTCTCTTCAAGCTGATGAATTTTTCTTAATCCCCGGTCATGTGAGAAGAACATCCACTGTCTATGTACCATTCATATTCTTCTTTACATTCTTTAGTGGTCAATGCTATTCGACTATCTTCATTGTTTGGAATCTTTTTCCTTCTCCATATTGTGGTTGGCATAGGTACATCATCATTCATATATCTGAAATCTCATGCTTTGTGACCAAGATAATTACATTTGTAGCAAACAATATTTTTTTCCATAAATGGGGAAAATGAATTATAACTTATGTTGACAAAGCCACGATTATTTCCATATCTTCTATTTACACCATTCATTCTTCTTGCATATTTGTTCCTTTCATAGATTCTGCAATTAATTTCCTTGTGTCCAAAACATTTTCAAGTATAACAATGACAAAGAAATAAATTTTGATACCTTGGAGTAAGTGACCTTCTTTGTGATGTATTCCATCTGGGTTCATGATCTACTCTTCTGTAGTTTTCTTCGTACTGATTGAAGCTTCTTTGATTCCTGAAGGTAGGAAGTCTTCTTGGATATTCATCTCTTTTGTAATCATTCCTTATTTATGGTATCCTGGTCCACTTCTCATCAATTGTCTGTGTAGCTCTTTCTTCAACGTTCTTGTTGGTATTTGCATCTTCTTTGTATGAAGTTTCACCCATGCATCCAAGATGTGTTAAGTCTTTTGGCACTTGAGAGTTTCTTAATCTCTTCCTCAATGAGACAACTTCTTATTCAAGTTTCTCGCAATCTTCTTCTTTCTTCATCATCTGGACATTCCTTACTTATCCTATTTTTCTTTCTTCTTCAAGTAGAGTTTTGAAGGAAACGGTTTCTTCTCTTAGTTTCTCAAAGTCTTCTAATTGTTTCTTCAAGCTTACAACTTTTTTTTCACAACTACCCAATTCACTTCTTAGTTTTCTATGCGTGTCTTTGATCTTTCTATTTTCAATCTGAACATGCTTCAATGTTTTAAGATTCTCATCTTCTTGTTGAATAATTTTTTCTTCATGATTTTATTCTTCTTCATTGGACTTTTCTTCTTCGGTGTCATCTCTTTCAATCCTTGGATGAAGACATTCAAATTCAACATGTCCTACTCCTTCACAATTAAAGCAAAAGAAGTGACCTCTATTTTCTTCTTTGAAATATGAGATGGTGTAATTTGTTTCAACTTATTCTTCTTCTACTACTTCTTATCTTGCATAAAGGTCTTGCAGCTTGTCCCAAAGCTATTTTGATGATGCACATGATCCCACCTTGGATTTCACTGAATCTGTCAATCCATCCAGGATGGTATCTATTGCCAATTTGTTGTTCTATTTTGTCTCCTTCTGAGCTGTAGTCTTTGGTTTCTTCAAAAGCATTGTATCCTGAAGAAATTGAGAACCAAACATCTGCCCCAAGATCTTTCGAGTAAGTTTCCATTCTATTCCCCCAATATTCAAAATTTCTTCCATCAAATGGTGGAATCCCATTTGGAATTTTGTCTTCCATTTTTACTTAGGATCTTCCTTCTAGTGGTTAAACTGTACTGAAGGTAACCGGCTCTGATTCCAATTGTTGATACTGAGAGGGGGGTGAATCAGTATCAAGTACAATTTAAAGCCTTTTTCAACTTATACTTAAACCATTCAATTATATCCAATGAGAAATGAACAATAGTATAAGAGTTACACCAATACACCACAATACACCATGCAC
>ML794135.1:12557-32498 GCA_009831015.1 Picea engelmannii
AATGAGAAATGAACAATAGTATAAGAGTTACACCAATACACCACAATACACCATGCACAATATATGAGAAATAATCAATAGTTATTGTTCAAGGGAAGTAATGACTTCCAAAGGTAGCTACATATTCCAAATGTAAAGGGAGGAATAAACCTCCAAGAGAAAGATACAATCCTCCAATATCAAGAGAGGGTTTAACTCTCCATCCTTGCCACTTCATTCCACCCAAGAATATATGAGAGATAATAAAACTTTACATTAAATCATCACCATCAACCAACCATCACATAGAACCTGATAATGCTTCCTGAGACTTATTCAACTTCTACAATTCTTCAATTCTTGGAATACTATGATCCTATATATAATATTACTCAATGTATTATCTGAAACTTCTCCAAGTTTCACTCCTTGAATCCTCCCCAAAAAGAAGTTATAGAGAGAATGGTAAACCTTGCTCAATTCTGGTTTATTCAGGAGAGAGAACTTGTACAGAATTCCCCATGCTCAATATTTAACATCAGATTCTTAGAACACATCACCAAAAGACTTCATCCTCCCTTGAAATCCAGCCTTCTTTACTTTTGATTTCCTCTAAAATTAAACTTGTGTATATAATGAATGTATAATGATATGTATTTATACCATTTATGTCACTTCCTTTTAACATTAGGGCTGACCTGACAATTTCTTATTTTGTAATTATTTTCTTTAATTATCTTCAGGGCCGACATGTACTTCCATCTTCAATTCACTTTTTCATCTTCAAAAATTAATTTATCCTCAACCATGAGGATCCACGTGATGTGCCACCTACCATCGGAAACAACATGATGTATACTATCCATCCATGGGTGTTGTGTCTTTGTGTGCACTTTCCTTCATGTCCAAATACCTTCATCAATCTTGTGTTCCAAAACCAATGACTAGGGTTGACATCAATGACAACAACTAATCTTCCAACAGGTGTGTTACGATGTCGGCATAGAACTTATGTTGTCCCTCCTCCAGGACAAATCCACCCATATCTCGGATCACATCCAAGAGTGGCATAGACGGAAGAGGTTGACCAAGCCTACACTCCTCCAGAGTTCCTGTTGGAATGGTTTCTTAAGTATTTATTGCCTTATATTTCGAATGATTTTTCTACATCTGGGGTAACATCTAAAGAGGAAGAAATTTTTAAAGCCTAGCAATTAGATTTCATATATTCTCAATATGGGATATTATACGAAATTATTCTTGATGCACCGACGTCAAACTACGACCCTAGACAAAAGCTATGGCCTCATGCCAATGGAATTAGAGGCTCTGCAAATGTTAAGTCTACATACTTGGTGATGAACTGGTTGAAAGAGTTGTCTCTAATCCAGTTTGTAGGAGGAAAATATTCGTCTATGTCCTCCACTCCCACTCATTCGGTGGATGTGCATTATGTACAGTCATCGACCAACCTGAATGGTAATCAACAACCAGGAGGGAATAAAAGGAAAGGAAGTGGTAAAAATCATAAGGGTGGGAGGAATAATAAAAATAATAAACCCAAGCACAGCATTAACAATGATAGATCGAACAATAATGTTGGTGAGGGCAAGAAAGAAAAGTAGAAGGTGAAGTTTCCTTACAAGATTTGTATTGATGATCGCCTTACCCACTTGTGCCCCAAACTTGAGGAAGTTGTGAGGATCTTATCTCAACCACCCGCTATGCTGACTAATCCTTTTCTACATAATCAACACATGGCCTTGAGCTCCTATAATGTTGGAAATGTGGCGAGTGGGAATCAAAACCCCCTGGCACATGAAGGTGACCGTCTATGTGTAAATATGGTCAAGTCTCAGATTAATGTAGCCACTCAGTCTCGCGATTATAGTTCTTCATAGGCTGTTCCAGGTCTAGAGTCTCCCCATTCTCTGGAAATTCCTTTGCAGATTGAAAATCCAAAGCCTTTGCCTCATATTCCGAAAGGAGTACTAAAACACTCTACCCACAACCCTAATGCTAGAGCTTCCCAGAACTACTCTATTGTCGAAGATCCAGGTCAAACCCCTTATGTGATGTTGGCTTTGGAGGTACTCCAGACATGTCCTTCACAGAGGAATGCTTTGCTATCTGCGTTAATATCTCTAGACCCACGTGGCTCTAAGGTTATCAAGTTTTACATCATGGATGTGAAGCATCCCTTGCCTTACCACGTGGCATTTCAAATCCACATGGATTACTCAAAGTATACCATCAAACTTACTTTTATTGATGAAGGCGTTGCAATGTGCATGATGTCCCTAACCTATTGGAAATCCATTGTCTCTCCAACCCTCTCTCAATCTCTAACCATGTTGACCTCATTTGATGGTCATTATTTCCATCCCCATGGTATTATTCCTACATTTCCGGTCTAATTAGGTGGAAAGAAAGTGGAGGTGGATATCGAGGTGGTTGATGTGCCCCTTGACTATAACTTATTACTAGGGCATAACTTGACTTATACTATGATTGTAGTCGTATCGTTAGTTTTCCGTACTTTATTCTTTCCTCACAAAGGGAAAATCATGACGATTGATCCGTTATCCTTTGTGCATGTTATTCTCAATGCATCAGTTGGACCTTCGATCCCCGTGATTGACAATTCTCAGCCAGCAACTGAGGATATTGGTGTCGGAATGTATTCCTCCCTTATGGTTACCTTTGATTTCCTGGCACCAATTCATCATATTTATGCCATGTCCAATAGGTATGCTTCGTCAATGAGGTATGTTCCTTTCTGCACTTTGTATTTTAATGATGCTTGGACCCTACCTACCCCGACCATGTATTTTGAAGGTCAGTCACATATTGGAATCAAAATTCCATTGTCGGTGGCAGAGATATCGTATCAGGCTATTCTCAACTCTACTGTTGACCTAGATCATGTCTCCTCGCAGACAGATGAGGAGGATCCTGTTCTCCATCCCATATGGACCACTTCATCGTCTTTCTCACATGATTTCCTCGATGATACTTTACCTTCGAATGAATTGATCTTAGAGGCCATGAATGGTTCTGATAGGCAATGGGATGATATGCATCATCACTCTTACTTCCTCCCAAATCTTGTTAGGATCAAACAAGACGATTTTAGATCTACCTTGAGTGAGATAGTCAGTCATGTTGTGGCTCCACTAGATACTCACAAAATTTATGTCAAAGGAAACATGGAGAGTATTTCTCCTACCGTCACGATTGACATCTCTTGCATTCCTGGTAAAATTGAAAATGTGATATCGATGCGGATTGTTCGCCTGAAGAAATTTAGATCTACACCGATATCTTAGAAGAATTTTGTGATGTATTCGTTTGGTCATATGAATAGATGCTAGGAATCGACCCTCACATTGTCGAACATAAGATCAAAACCTATATAGATGTTAAACCTGTTCGACAACGACCTAGAGCTGTTAATCCTAGGAAGGCCCCTACTATTAAGGCAGAAGTGTAGAAACTACTTACTGTTGGTTTTATCTACCCAGTTCCCTTGAATGAATGGGTATCCAATCCCATTCCCATGAATAAGAAACAAGGAACCATCTGTGTGTGTATGGATTTTAGAGACCTGAATAAGGCCTTTCCTAAAGACAACTTCCCAACACCTTTCATTGATCAGATTCTCGATGAGTGTACAGGAAGCGAGGTTTTTTCTTTTATGGACAGATTTTTAGGATATAATCAAATCCAAATCAAACTCAAGGATCAACATTAGATGACATTTATTTGTCCTTGGGATAATTTTGCCTACTGGAAAATGCCTTTCGGCCTTAAAAACACCAGAGAAACCTTCCAACAAGCCATGACCTTCGCTTTTCATGATCACAAGCATATAGTCGAAGCTTACCTTGATGATCTCGCTACTCACTCTCGCAAGAGAGTGGATCACTCTACCCACATTTGGCTAGTTTTTTAGAGATGTCATTATTATCGCATCCGTTTAAACCCTCACAAGTGCATCTTATGCGTTAGGTCAGGTCATCTTTTAGGATTCTTAGTTTTGGAGACTGGGATTATGGTGGATCCTTTAAAGGTTCAGGCAATACTTTGATTGCCTCCCTCGCGCAACATTTGTCAGCTTCAAGGTTTACAGGGGAAAGCTAACTTCTTATGTCGGTTTATAGTAAACTATGCCAATATTACTAAGTGTTTCATGCATCTCTTGAATAAGGACACTATGTTTATATGGGATGAGTGAGCCCAACAATCCTTCGATGCTCTTAAGAAAGCCTTGGTATCGACACCTCTGTTGAAGCCTCTAGAATAAAGCAGAGATTACTTTGTTTATATCATCTCGTCTCAAGGGACGGTTGGTATGGTTTCAGTTTAGAAGGATGATGAACTCCATGAGCACGTAGTCTACTAACTTAGTCAAAAATTAGTCAACCCTAAACTCAAGTACTCTCATGTTGAGAAGCTACCCTTGGCTATCGTACACGCGATTCAAAGATTATGACACTATATATTGCTTTGCAAAACTACCATAGTTGTTGATGTCAACCCATTTCAATACGTCCTTACTAGGCGTATCATAGGGGGGAAATATAATAAATGGATTTTCATTTTTCAAGAGTTTGACCTTGATTTTGCTTAGGCGAAATCCAAGAAATCGCTATTTTTTTCCAAGTTAATATCATACTTCGCTCGACTAGATGAGGACGTCATTCATGTCGATTCATTTGTGGATGAACATATTTTCCTTATCTCATCTTCAGACCTCTAATATGGATACATTTTGATCTATTTTCAAACCTTGAAGTTCTCTCAGCATATTTCAAGAGACGATCGACGACGTATACGATATCAAGCTAAAAACTACCTTATCATCGGGGACACTTTGTATCGTCAAGGTGTAGAGAATATATTGCGTCATTTATTGACTCACGAAGAGTCTCAATCTGTTCTTAATGACTATCATAGTGAGGCTTGTGGTGATCATCTATCCGGGCTTGCGACAACCCAAAAAATATTGCGAGATGGTTATTTTTGGCCATCTATTTTTAAATATTGCGTCAAATCATTCAAGAAGTGTCACCCTTTCTAAGTGTTTGCTTGGAATATGTGCTCGCATACATCCCCTCTTCACCCAGTCATCATCATCGTTCCCTTCACCAAGTAGGGGGTGGATTTTGTGGACTACAACCCATCTTTGGCTGGGGGGAATAACCATATTATCGTGGCCATAAACTACTTTACTAAATGGGAAGAGGCCATGACTACAATAAAATATGATGTCAAGACTGCATCACTTTTCACGTTCAATCAAATTATAGCTCGGTTTGGAATACTGAGTGTGATTGTCACTGATCATGGTAGTCACTTTCAGAATGAAGTGATGAAAGAGTTAACATCAAAACTGGGGTTTAAACATAGTCATTCTTCCCCTTACTATCTCTAGGAAAATGGACAAGTAGAGGTTGTGAACAAATCTCTCAAGACCATTTTGCAAAACATTGTTAGCTAGAGAAAGTATGACTAGCGTCTCATGCTTTACCCTGCGCTTTGGGCATACTGAACCTAAGTTAATGCTTCCACTAATTTTTCTCCTTTTCAGTTAGTACACAGTGTGGATTTGATCCTTCCTATTGAATTTGAAATCCCTTCCCTTAAACTGGAAGTTAATCTCCTACCTGACACTTCTGATCTTAAAGAACGCCTTGTACACCTAGAGAGCCTAGACTAGCAGCATCGAGATACCTCTACAGCTATTGAAGTGAATAAAAGACATGTCAAGGTCCAATGTGATAAGTCTATCTATCCTCGGTAGTACGTTGAGGGTGAATTTTTCCTCTTGTATGACCATGCCAAAGAACCACTGGGGGTAGGAAAGTTTAACCCCATGTGGCACAGTCCTAATATCTTGCAACGTGTCTTAGAAAAGGGAGCCTATGAATTGGAAGATTATGAAGGGAATATGTTGGTTGATCCCAGAAATGGACTCTACTTGAAAATATATTATGCTTGAGCCCTAAGATTGGGCATAACTCTTTGTATACTAGTGTATCTTAGTGTATATATCTTTTCCTTTGTGTCATCGGCTTGCTTATCATGTTTTCCCTTGGTAGGACTATGTTAACAGAGTCTTCAATTTACTTAGGATTCGTAGATGGTTTCAATCGTCATGCACATAACTTGGCTTCCATCTCTTGGGTTGTTTACTCACCCAAGGGTCAACTGGTGTTTTTAGGTGGCATTCGTCTAGGGCCATCAATGAATAATGTGGTTGAATATAGAGCCATTATACAGATTTTACACGACTCCATTTTACATGGTGTTCATTCTTTAGAAGTTCGCTTGGATTCCCAGTTGGTGGTATGTCAGTTGAATGATAGTTACCACGTGTGAGACCCTACTCTACTCTGATGATTCCTATGAGTACAAATTTTTGAATCACATTTTGATTTTATTACGTATAATCACATACCTAGAATTTAAAATTATAATAACATACCTAGAAGTAAATAAAACACATCCAGCAATGTACACATTGTAATATATAAGTAAAGTCAAAGACGATGTTTTTAATATTTTATCTCTCCAAAAATATGCTTTTGTAGTACAAAATGGGGCTTACACCCTCAAAATACATATATGCTCATTCGATACAATAACCACGGAATCTACACCTGTGGCATTGGATGTATCATGATAGCATACTATAATGTTTGTGAGATGTTGAAAGAGTCGCACCCACACACAGGGCACACCCACCACCTACCGTTGCATAGCCTCTAGCAGATCCTCTACCTGAACCATAGGAATCTTGTGCATCAAACAAGACAGGTTCCCCTGTACATTTTGAAGCACTCTATTTGCATCTCCTCTCGCTAGCTCATCTCATGGGTTCCTCTGGCGATGTCGTGGGAATCCTTCTGGTCGTCATGGACCCACATCTGAGAAACAAAGTAATTGTCAACACTTGATACCATCCAAAAAAAATTGTTTTTTTAATTCTCTTTGAAAAAAAAAAAAAAAATGAAATATATAAATAAAAAAATATATTTACCTATATCAGCGTAGGTAGATCCTAGTGGCAATGGCATGTCTAGATCTCCTTTATAGTCTATCACTGCATAAGGGTAGTCCTCTAGATCTATCACATGTCGACTCCACCAGAAGAAGAACTCGTCATTGTAGGAGGTTGGCACCCTACCACCTCCCAACCGCCTCGTCACCTCAGTCCATCGTGACATGGCTGGATCATGCGGTCTATGTGGAACTATCTCGACTCTAGGGATCAATCTTGGAACATGCTCAAAGAAAAAACTACACAAGATAGATGTGAACCCAAAGTTTGTCTTCGTACCTTATTTGCAGTCTGTCAACTGGCTCTTCATGTTAGCCAGTAGTGAGGTGCACCAATCATAAATTGTGGGTCATAAGCACTCCATTGAATAGAACATCAATGGCCTTGATTCTTGGTGTAACAATTCCGACCCCGTGATCTGTGTAAGCATGACAACAATGATATTCAAACTCAGGTTGTTGATCGCCCTAATGGGGAGTTGGCTCCCTAACTTTTCTATACCTACAATAGAGTGAGTGGTGATGTATTCCTCTATGTTCATGCCACTCCTAGCTCCCTGGGATTTGAGGTTCACCACCTCACCCTAACGAGACAATCATGTAAGGAAATATATGTCCTCGAATTCAATTATAAATGGTTTCCCATCGAGGTTGAAAGCCTTTGTATCCAGATCCCAAAAGTTCACTAGCATTTGGAGCATCCTCACTTGAGCCCTCATTCCTTTGAGAGCCCAAAACTTGTAAATCCCACATATTTTTATTACTAATTGGGCCCCTAGATCTCTTTCCAATGCAACATCAAATTCCTCATACTCTTCTTCTCTCCATTCAAGTACCATCCTGCAAGAATAAATCCTTTTTTAGTCAAAACCTTTTAAAAAACCAATTTGTGGACTTGTACGCATGTTGTTGTGGTAACAGTCGCATGTAGGGCTGCATATACGCGAGAAATATTTTCCTTTCCCTTATACATGCCTCCATATATGTGACCCGATGAACTACAACCCGTTTACACCCTAATTCCTAAGTTGTGTCTTAAAAAACTCAAACAATTGAGACTAATTTGAAATTCTAAACCACTAGAAATGAAGAGGAGGTTAAGAGTACTTAATTGGTCCAGATGGTTGTCATTTTCACCGCTCATAGATCCTGCAATCAACACTTGAATATCATGGGAAATTTGGTCCAAAATGCACTATTTGGGTTAAAATGTGAAATGGTATGGTAAAATTGGTTAATTTTACAATTAATAGAAAAAATTTACCCACTTTACATAATTTTTGGTAATGTTTTGGCCTAGTGGACTAATAGTGAAGTGGAAGGAGTTGGTTTTGGTGGTTTTATCGAGGGATTTGTGCGGTTTCTAGCATCATTTCACCCGTTCGTGACTTTGGCAGGTATTTTCTTTGACCAACATATAGGATAGGTCATCACTCCATCTTGAATTTTTTCATTATCCTATGACTGTGATCCATATGCCTTGGGTACGAACCCATTTATTAGAGACACAGAACCTCCTTACTACTACTAGAGGTATCATTATTGAATGGTAGAGGCTTACCAAACATGGGTTCCCTAGTTAGAACCTCTGTGTCATCTGGTGCCCATGCAGAGATTGTTCCATAAAGACCGAGAGTCCCTTATAGTTCCAATATGACTTTACATTCAAGCCTCATATTCTTACTCATAATCATGTTGACCTATACCTATGGGACTCCCACAGATTCTTGTTTAAGCTCTTTTCTGACTCTCTCAAAAAGAGAAAAGATTGCTAAGTGAACTTGTCTCTTTCACACTCGTTAATTGGATCTGAAAGGACATCTATTTGGTGTAATTTTAACCCTTTTTCAGACCAAGTAGACTAATTTTGAAAAAGGAATACTCTAGTCACTAGTGGCTAGAAGAGTTCTCCTAGGTATTATTTTATACTTTTGGGGGCCTAGGGGACTAAATTCATGAAAAAGGACATTCTTTGGAGTTAAGTTGTAATTGCATCTCATTATCTTACTTGCAATATTGAGCCTATTGGCAATTCTCGCTTTCCTGTTATAAGCCTATTACCTCAGCAATTTGCATCACCAGCCAAGAAGAGTCTTGTTTATATCCTTTACAGCTTGACATCCTGTACTCTAGGAGGAAACATTCCCCCGATTTTCCATATCCTGCATGCACCTCCTTGCATTGAACATAGGTGTGTTCCACTGTTGGAACTAGTTGCTTACTCGCGACACTTGTTTCCTCCTTTGTATCATAGAATTCATTTGTCTATGAAAAAAAAAGGGGGGGGCGGGAAAGGAATATTATCTCATATTTGCAGTAGTCGTGTCACCTTTGAAAAGAGCACAAAATTTGAGTCCACTTTTAATCCAAATTTTTGGTTTAGCATGACCTTAGGAAGTTGAGCTCACTACTTAGAGTTTACTCCTCCAATTGGTTACTCTTCCAATCCCTATGGAGATATTGATTGGTTCCCCCTGAATCACAAAGTTTTGTTATCAAGTCTATGTTGTCGGATTCCTCCATATGTCTCATGCTCTGGTTTAAAGGATGTCCATAAGCCTATGTCTTTCATTTCTCAGAATTCTTGACTTTGCATTTCAGCCACATCCTCGGTGTGTCTCAGAGTTACATGAATTTGTATTCCTATCATGCACCCTAGTCCTACTTTCATTATGGGTATGTAACCTTGAACTCAACAGTCGACATCTCCTCATTGGTCACGGACTGAGAGGTTTCCCTTGTGTTCGATGGCAAGAAATCTATTCATACATTGGGATTCTTGTAGTTTCTTGGATTCCATTAGACTTATTGGTGGTTTCGTCGCCTTTGTCGGTAGTTTTCATTATTGGATGTTATTCAGAGGGCATTTTTTGTGCACTACTTGCATCTGGTGCATGTGAAATATGCACAGGGTCATTGGTTTGTGAACATGTTCTTCATCCGAGTTCCTCCAAATCATGAATCTATTTCTTTGTACCTCATGCTAACTGATGACATATGCCTTAATGGTCTCCTTTCAATGAGTCTCCTTTCATCAAATTCAGCTCATCTATTCTGGAAATGAGGCCTAGAGTCCTATGAGTACCTAGAGGCTTGCAGTCATCAGTGGAAGGTTCTCTCACCATCGAAAGTTGGTAATACATCAATGTCTCATGATTTATGGATTCTTCAAGTGTTCGACCTCAACACCTTTATTCACACTTGTGATAATGTACTCAGTGCATTGATACCTACTTTCATTATCGGTAGGTTGTCTTGTGTTTGTTAACGATATACCTTAATGACCAGTAATCAAACGAAGTCTCATTATGTTCAACCTCAACTCCTTTATCCACATGATGTGTACTTTCACCTTTGGTGGATCATGTAGAAGACTTGAAGGCATCATTTTATAGTCGCAACTTTCCTAAGCTATTGCTATCATTCATTGGACCAGTACCTATATGACTTTAGTGATCATGGGAGATTAGATTGTACTCCAGTATATATAGATATATTCAGATTTATTTTGAGATTGGTTTTCACTGGGCCTTGTTCGTGACTATGATAGCTTATGGCATGTATCTACTTTGTATTTCCTATTCATGACCATGAACATTTGTTTGGTATATTTACACATGGATCTGATGTGTAATTCAAATTGGTAGCCATGTGTACAAAGTCATTTGGATTGTAATATTATCATGAGCAACTAGTTCGTCTAGCTAAGTCTCCATTACTCCACTTCTAGTAATTATAATGGATTTTGGCCATCGCAGATACTCCTATGACCTTACACATTAGGGGGCATCTCTTATAGAAATATTTTCCTCACCCCATGCAACTTGCTCAAAAGGATTTTTCCATTTCCCTATATAGACTTGAAGTCCCCTTTTGCACTTCCCAGAGATACAAATCATATTTTTCCACATATATGTGCCCTATCAGTTATGCAACATGTGTATACGTAGGTTTCACCACTACAACTTGTGTACATTGAGTTTCATACATCGAGTTGCGTACAACAAGTTTGGTGATAAAATTTAAAAAGTGTGTCATGTTTCCATGTCACGTCACGATATCCATGATACTTGACATTCCATATACTAGAAACATTTCGACTCGGCCCTTCACTTCCATTTGAAGGCTATAAATGGGCCATATCCCAACCGTGGAAAGGGAGAATAATTCAACTTTTGCAGCAAAGTTACTCTGGAGAAATTATTCACTTCATATTGAGTTTGCATCACTTTGTCCTTTAAAGTATGAAGACATTGTTCAGCCCCCAATCTCTTCCCTCGTTGATGGAGAACCTCATTGTCTCTCTTATATGAGGTTGCCTTTGGTGGAGGATTGAAGTGGTGGAGGCCTAGTTGGAAGGGAATTAGTTTCTCAGTGCTGTGACATGCCGACACGAAAGTTTGTCATTCATACACTTTTGTTGATCATATTTTAATAGAAATACTATTTTCTTTTCCAATTAATATCTTGCAAATATTTGAATTGTTATTCCATGGGCATATTTGTTATGAATGTTGATGTATTATGTTATTATATGTGTTAACAATATATATTATCACCATATTCTGGCGTATCTTGTTTGTTGAGGACAAGTTGCAGGTATAAATCTTTGAGTCGAGTGCTCAACGATGGTCTTCATCGAACATCTGGATGAGGTAGGTTCTTTATCTTATCTTGTTAGCATTTTCATTTATATAGCATACTTGAGATTAGAATTTATTTATGCATTCATTCTATCTGTTGTGGTTTACCCCATGCCTTAGAGTGATTTTCCTCGTAACAATGTGCCTAAATGAAACACTAGAAAAGGAACAAGTGAAATGGCAAGAGGAAGACTAAAGCAAGAAACAAGGAAGAGAGAATAACTGTAAAGTGGAGAGCTTGGTAAGAAAACAAAGTATTATCAAATAAGGATAATAATTGGTCACCACTTAATCTTTTTTAGATGACTTGGGAGTCAAAATTGGGAAGTCTACCCATGCACAAGAAATATGTGAGGAGACCAAATGAATTTTGGTTTTCTCACCTTCATTGACATGAGTGGGATGGAGTAAATGAAATCCCACCCTTCAACTTACCAAATACCTAAGGTTGCAAAGAAAAGTGCCAAGGAAAGAAGGTATATGCCCAAATGAAACCATCGGAAAAGAACAAGTGAAATGAAAAAAAGGAATACTGAAGCAAGTAGAAAGGAAACTGGAATGACCACACAAGGGAGATCTTGGTAAGAAGACAAAAATATTTTTGAATAAAGAGAATCATTTCTCACCACTTAAATATTTTGAGACAACTTCGGAGCCAAAATTAGCAAGCCTTCTCATGCACAATAAACATGTGAGAAGGCCAAAAACATTTTGTGTTTCCCTTGTTACTTGGCACAAGCATCAAGGATTGAATGAAACACCATCATTCCACATACCAAAAACTTTGGGTTGCCAAAAAAATGGTAAGAGAAGAAAGTAGATGCCCTGGATAATCAAGTGGATCAAGGTCCCATCCATTATTCTCTTTCTCAATTATTGGTTAGTGTGTCTTAGTCATTGTCTCAATTAATGTTGTTTCAATGGCTACAATATATTATACTTGTCATATTTTTTCCTAGGAAAGTGTCATTTCATGTGAATAATTGTGATAAATAAGTTGATTATTGGGTTTTCCTCACGTTTAAATAATGGTCATTGGTAGGGAAATTTTTTTGAAGTTTTCATTCCATCTCTACATAATAGCATGTGCATTGTAGTGTTTAACAAGTGTGAGTTTTCAATTATTTATAGGGGTCAATAATTTTCATTCCTTTGTGTATTACCAAAAGGATTGAAAACAAATCGATACCTTTTCTTCTTGCCAACACATGTTTGAAACAAAGGCAATGCTTACGCTATTGGTTGATTATTTGAAACTAAATACATAATTTAGAAAAAAATATATTTATGTTCTTGGTTTTATTTCCAAGCATGTATCAATGGATTGTTTTCGATCATATGTATGTTACTAGACGATTAAAAAAAATATGGTAGCATTTATACTTGCTAGTACATAGTTGGAAATAAAAAATGACAACATAAACGCTTCGAGGTGATATGATTTAAAGAAAAAAATTAAAACACAGTGACATAACTATTGCCAAATTGAAATTTTAATTAAAAAAACATTCTTATAATTTATTTTAAAAAAATATCCTACCTCTTAGCTCAGATGCCATGTTGTAGGTTGAGGTTGTAAGTGCTCAAACATTGGATCAAAATTCAATGCTAGATTGAGCTTTTTAGAATGCTTGCGGCCTATGAAATGTCAAAAAGAGTTCCTCGTGAGTCCATTTTTTCTTATAAAAAACAAATTCTCGATCAAGATCATGTTCTTCAATCTAGCTCCTAACCCTTGATTGAGGGCCAAACCCTTATCAAAGTTGTATCTCAATTGAGGGTTTGTTTAACTCCACTCAATACCTTGATCAATGTTTTGAAAGAACATGAAAATATCTTGATCGATGGATTAAAAAACATCTCAATTGAGGTCTTGTTTCCACTATTTTCACATAGTCCCTTACCAAAAATCAAGACTATGATCATGGATTCACCCTTAAATATTATTCTCAATTAGATTCAAGTGATCATATTAACATTTGACATAATTTATTTTCACCACTTTTTTAAATAAAGATATGAAGAAGTTGATAGTATCTCAAAAGTAGTTATCCAACTGAATCTAAGATCATGGCACATTAGAGAGCTCAAAAATGAATTGTGCACAAAAAAATTCCCTTCAAATTGCATCTAGATTGTTTACTTTCTAGATGGTTGTGAACATATCGCTATATTGTTTCTGCAATTTACGTATTATCACAAGAAAACACTATGTTGATATAATTTCTTACCATCTCTTTTTGTCCAATGATATCTAAAAAAATATATGATTTACAAGGAAGATATTTAGAGAAATATCTAAATATCTTTGCTCCTTAGTGGAAGCCAAATGATTTAATAACGCTGATTTTTTTGGTTATATATATATCAAGAAAAATGTTCTTGATCAAAATTCCAATGACATATAACTCATGGTCTTATGGTGCTCGGTGATGTTAGTAGGGATGAGAATGTTGTAAATTTACTGAAAGAATTTGTTCAATTTGAACATTTTTTATACATATCATTTTTTTCTTATAAGGATGAGGTATTTTACATTTATCAACTTGATCTATCAAAAACTTGTGACTTCCAAGGGGAACACATATTAATAACCATTAGACCCACTCAAATTATATGTGTGTGTGATATTTATTATAAAACTTCAATAACTTGATCTACCAAAAACTTATGAATTCCAAGGGGAACACATATTATTAACCATTAGACCCACTCAAATTATGTGTGTGTGTGTGATATTTATCATAAAACTTCAATTCCTTTGAATTTGAAAGAAAACTTAAAAATTGAAATATTGTAATTTAGAATTTAAAACTTGGAAGAGATGTCTTGATTTGAAACTCTAGTGTTTGTCATTAGTTGTTTCATTGGATCACTAAGTTTATGTATACCAAAAGTAAAAGGGAATGTGCCTAATCAACTAGTGAAAATCTTAGGTGAAGATGTATAGCTAGTGAACATTCTAAATCCAAAATGCCATCCATAGGTAATTTCCTAAGAATCAATTTTTTTTTTGTTAATAGATTCCTTAGTTTTTCACATTTCTCTATTAAAAAATATTTTGAAAAGTACATAAAAATGTGGAAATCATTCATTAGATGGAGTTTTTATTCTGTTAAATTTTATCACTCCGTTCCATGAAGTATGTTTCTTTGTGTGAAGAGTTTTCACTCATATTTTAAAAATGTGAATATGAAATTTTCAAACCTTTATTTAATCAATTAGAAGTTTGATAGTCACTCAACTTCTCATTTATCCATATTTCTCGCAAGGGTAATGGGAAAATTTGAGCCCTAGTCAAACACATAGTTAGTTGTTTAAAATTAATTAGTCAAACAATAGTCTAATTACCTCATAAAGATAACTTGGGCCACAACTTAGGGATTGTTAGGTTTCTTCAACGTTTTTGCTATAAAAGAAAGGTCTCTTACCCTTTTGTAAGTATTCACTCTATTATAAATACAATATTGTTACTCTCGTATGAATAAACTTTCACAGAGATATTTCCTCTATATTTAGTAAATGCAGGGGCATTCATCCTGGGAATGTAGATTCCCCCAACCTTTATGCTCTTTCATTGCTTCAATTTATTTGTATTCATCATTGGACTATTTCCATTCTAGGTATTGAAACACTTCAAGATGGTATTGGAGTGGATCAATTTCACCTTTCTTGTGCATTATAAAAAAAAAAAAGGAGAAAAACTAGGGTTGTGACATGTTATCCCCCATTTCTAGGGATAACTAAGAAGATGATGTCTCGAGGCCATCAAGTTGCATACATGGAGGGCCAAGGGCTGGATTGACTTGTGATTTCCAATTGCACAGATGCATACCTACTTCACCACCATACTTTTTTTATTCATCACGATGGAATCCACCACATCAACTTGTATCTAGAACACAATGTGTCTTTCTCCATGAGGTACAAGTCGAGTATTGTGGTAAGTTTCACTTTAATACTTCAAGAATTTAAATATCTTTCATTTAAAGTTTCTCTTGATTATAGAACGTATGCCTAGAAATTATGCTATTTGCCTTGTTTCACCTTGGTGGGTGACATTGTTCCCTAGGAAGTGGTCACCATTGGGGAAAGTTTTGCTACTGGGAGGTCTCCTTGATGAGTCATCATACCTTTCCAAATCATACTTATCATTTTTCACACTTCTTCATTTCATCTCTTCATCTTTTTGGATTTTCAGGCGTACTGGACCAAGAAGGGATTGTACCTCATTCCATGGGAAGAAGGGGATGAAGGCTCAGAGTCTTGTAGCTAGAAAAAGATAAAATCCAATCATAAACCTTCTATATGCTCACCCATGGATCCTGGGGACAATGAAATTTCTCTCATAAGAAACTAATGGGACCCGTGAAAAATAAAAATTCAAAAATGTTGTTGGATGTTTCTTGTGTTGACCCGGGTTCTACTTTAGGTTTCCAACAAAACCCTGCAAACCATCGGATTTTCTGGAGACTAGAAGGAAACATTGCACACAGAGTGCACAATGCAGTCTCACCTGAGATGGATTATGGGTGACTGGAGGACCCAAATGCCTACAACCTTGGAAGGGAGGTTACTATGGGGATGATAGACATTCTTTCTACCCCAAAATATATCATATCTACTATCCTAACACACCATTATATCCAGATCTACCATTTTGTAATAATTTACATTCATTTAAGATTCATTCTGCAGTAATAATCATCTCATCCTACTATGCATTTCATTTTACTACTAACATATTCATTCATTCATAATAGCTAACAATCTCAAAAAATAAGACAAACATTGCACACATAGACACAAATTTACTATGGTTCACCCCCTCGGCTACGTCCACAAAGATTTGGATTTCTTAGCTCTTTTATTATTCTTCATCAAAGTTTATAGCATTGCGCGCATTACATCTAAATACCATTGAGGCTGACAATATCATACCAAACTCCATAACTTGCAACCTTACCCTCGATTACAATGCATATCTCTCTCAAAAACTAACTCGAAGATCATCTTCAACACTAGCTCCACATCAACTCTATAGCTCAATAACTAAATAGATCTCCTCAGATATCACAATACATATTTATATTACAAAAAGGGTAAAATACCTATTATAACAATGACCAAAACCCTGACCCACTAACCCTAGGTGAGTTAGGTTTGTCCACTTTCTAGATTCATAAGCGCAGCTGGTCCAAAATCCCATTGTTTTCCTTGTTGATCTGCGTCCTTCTTCCTTCCTTTGAATTTTATGCTTTCTCGGTGTTGTTTTTCCCTATTTTTCGATCCACGCTCCTTTTCTGGTCCATTTTCTAACTTTCTTCATTAATTGTTTCACTTTTCCCCAAAATGGCATGCGCCAATAGGCCCCTAACACTCACATGTGGCTCGTCCTGAGCCACTTAAGTAGTGTGTGTCATCTGTACTAACTTTTCTAGCTCCTGGAATCTGCTTGAAATTTCTTCAAATCGAGCTTTTACTTGCGCACTCTTCTATGCTATAGTCTCCATACTCTGTGTAGTAATATGATCCTTCAACATTTCTCCACTTTCTAAGCCAACATGTTCAATCTGAACCTTAGTTGCATCAATATTTGTAAGCATTTTTTCTATGCCTTCCTGTAGTGGTTCCAACTACACCTGCCTTGAATGATTTTTTGCTTGTATAGTCTTCAACTATGCCTGCAAATTCTTCATTTCTTGCACACTCCTCAATATGTCCGAGATTGTTATCATTTTCTTCGTTTGCTTCAGTTCGTGCAGTATTGTTTTTAGACCTTCCTTTTTTTGGTCTAACTTGTTAGCTCCCAAAATGAATCAGTGACTATGGTTTCATTTTGGGATTGATAGCATGGTTATTGGTAGTTTTCTCCATTTTGTTTTAAGTTCTTCTAGTTTCAAAACTTAGGTTTTTAATTCATATCTTAGAAATAATTCGATCCATAAAGGTCTTTTCTTTAAAATTTCATGAAAAGACTTTCAACAACTAACGCGTGTTTCAAGTTTGATGACTAGCTGGTGAAAGTGGCGATTTTCAACAGTTGAGGAGTACTTACCCACAGACCATTAGATGGTGAAAGTGCAGAACACGTGTGTTCCCTCCACATTTTCAAAAATCAAAAGATGACATTCTCAACACACATCACGTAATCATTATAAGGCACTGGTGAAAGTGGATAATGATGAAGATTCTGTTTTGCACGTCTAAATCGGATATCAAAGAAGATTGTGTTCGGGAATGCATGCTTCACGAGATAATGACACTAGAGATGACGAATTCAAATCCATCATCATAGGTAAAGGAGTGGTACTACTTAGCTGGTGACATCAAATTGACATTTCATATCCCCAACACGCATCATCCATAGGCATATATTATGGTTTCATTTTTGAAAGACAACATCGAGAGTTTTCACCAGCGCCAAACCTTGGCTCAAACAACAAATTACAGTGATTTTGTTTGCAAAATTGTCTGGGGTTAGATTTGTATATGGAAAGGAAACGAACTGGTTCATCATTAAGGAAAGAATTAAACAGTCTGTCCTTTTTACAAGCACATCCAGAGGTCCAAAAATGCTTCTCAGACACAGGTTGCATGGGATATGTTGAGAAGTTACAGAATGGTTGCCACCAAACAACAGTTGAAGTGTTTGCTAAATCATATGATGGAAATAAAGCCTTTGTCAGGTCTTTAGAAATCATAGTTGATGAAGCTGCCATTGCTACAGCAACCAGCTTACCTAGACCAAGCCAGAGTTGGTTCAAAATGACAACAACCAAGAATCTCAATTTCAGAGCATATCTTAAGGCAGAATTTAGAAATGTTGCATGGAAGAAAAGCATGCCAGTTTCTCATTTGGAGGATGAATGGTAGGACCTGTTCAAGGGAATCCAACTCTATATAACCTCAGAAGGCAGGTATGACAAGTTGATGCTATACCATTTCAAGCTCTTAGACCATTTTACAGGGAAAACTCTCCTAAATTTACCTTTCTTCTTGCACAAAAGCCTAACTAAAGTCTGTAAAAAGATTAGGGCTGAACCTTTAAGTATGAAAAACACTCTTTGTCATTTCGGCCTAATCAAATTGATAATTCTGGAGGAACTAAGACAAAGAGGAAGGACTTGGAAACATTTTCTTTTTTGGGAAGGCTTTGAAACCCAAACTCAGCCCATGAATGAGCACAAGAGAGCTAGAAAAAGGCAATTAACTCTTCAGAGCAGCTCGGGGAAGAGGAGAACTCTTCCAGGACCACCAGAAGATAGGATTTCTGGCATAAAATCTCACAGGTCAAAGAAAAAGTTGTATTTTGAAACCACTTCAGAGAAGCCTACAGAAAAGAAAACAAATATTTTAAATATACCATACACAGACTCAGAAACAGAGCCAGAGCAAGAAGATGAAAGTCCAGCCATTAAAAGCCCTAAACACTCCATGGAATTTGCACAGGATTGTGAGACTTTTACTCCCACTGATGAAGGTGAAACATCAAAGAGAAAAAGGTCAAAGAAATCACAGAAAATTAAACAACTAAAAGAAGTGATTGCTCAACAGGAGGTTTTAGAAAGAGTAATCAAGGAGAGATACAAAACTCTGTCTGATAATAGACTCTTGTTGCATAATAAAATTACAATCTCCTTTCGTTTTCAATATCAGAAATATTCATGCTTCCTTTTCTGTACTTTATTTCAGTTTATCTTATCTTATAAAGACTATCATTTCTTTATTGAGCTCATAGAATTGAAGTGAAGGATTTATTTCTATCTTGTATTAAGCCCTAAACCCGGTTGTATTTGGCAATCAAGATTGGTATTCTTCATCCTCTCCTTTAAAATTACTTGATCTGATTATTATTTTATGAAAGCACTGTTTCATTTGGATGTATAATGAGTTGTTTGTTACATTAATCATCGAAGTGATCCCATTGTTACAAGCAAACCTACACATTATTTTTAAGTTACCAAGCATCCTTAGTCTACAACCCTAAGGAGTTTCTTGGAGTGATAACAAATTGGCGTTGTTGCCGGGGAAACGAAATTTAAGTTATGCTTTCCTGGGATATGACACAGAGCTGATATTTGATGATAGACAAAGATTAGACATTTTAATTGGTTGTAATTATCTATCTGGCAACTCCACAAGTTCATCCTGGCTCCTAAGAGGATCAGTACTAGGGCGAATCCTCAAGAATCACCTATCACACCAGTGTCCAATCCAGAACTAATTCTCAGGAAAGGAAAGACAATTCAGG
>ML794135.1:35027-48023 GCA_009831015.1 Picea engelmannii
TAACTTTTCCACCCGATCTATCTCAGCCCCTTCTTACTTTGTTCCCGCGACATTGGATTTCATCACCAACTAGTGCGTTCATTGTGAGAAGGTTTTGTTTGTTTGCTTGCTTCCTAGATTTTTAGCGTGTGTTGTTTGTTTTCCCTAACAGACTCTAGGTTGGATTTATTTAATGGTGTCAGTTCCAGGAATGACCAATGAAGGAACCCCTGCTCCAGGGGAATCTTCAACCTCATGTCGATCCTTCACCGTCTTCACCAGTAAGGTCTTCTTCACCTTCTTCACTTGCAAGGTCGCCTTCTGTTTCATCTTCTTCGTCGAGTGAAAGTTTTGAAGCTAGTAACTTGGTGAATAAGAGGAAGAAGAAAAGGAAGAATAAGAAGAAGAAAAATAAGCAAGGATCCAAACTTCCAACCACTGTCAAACATGTTGGAAAACAACCAGTTACTGTTAATCATGCTGGGAGTGTTGATGATGTCAAGATCACCCAAACAACTCGTAAGCCCAAGTACCCTTGCAGGCTTTGTAAGGGTAGCCATCTTCTTAAGGATTTCCCTGGTCTATCCAAGGTTATAAAAGCATGGTCTACACATCCTCGCCAACCCACATCGTTAGCCTCTGAACAACATGCTGATGACTTCCCGTCGACTAGTCATGATACGGTTGGGAAGAAGAAAAGTAGAGTCAAGTTCCCGTGTATGTTATGCAAAGGCAGTCATCTCAATCACCTTTTCCCTCGTATGGATGAAGCCTCGAAATTACTGGAAGACATGATTGTTTCACAGCCTCAAATTCTAGTTGCTTATCGCAAGCTTTCTCTCGACCCACCTGTAGTTGATGGAATGGTCACTCCGGTCCTGTCACCAGTCAATCCGGTTGATCATGTCGTCAATCTGGTCATGTCCTTAGTTGAACCAGTTGACAAAGTGGTTGATCCGATACCATCCTCGGTCAACCCCACTCTCCTGTTAGAGAGTGAAACCCAAACGGTCGATTCATTTCCACCTGTCGACCCCATTCTCCCCTTGGAGAATGACACCCAAGTGGTCGATCTGATCTCATCATCGGTCGATCCTACTCTCCTGCTAGAGAGTAAACCCGATACTGCCCATGTTTTTCTCGTTGATACAGACTCTGCCGTGTCGGGGGGTATTCCTCCTTCTCCCGTGGAACCCCCTCCAAGTAATGAGACCATCCATTTTGATTGGGGTGTGCTAATTGGACCTTGTCTTCCCTCTTACATTCCTTTCCAGATTACAGTACAGGTTTATGGTTGGGACGTTACCAAAACGTTGATAGATGAAGGTTCATCTGTTAGTATTTTGTCCTCTATTGCTTGGAAAGCATTGGGTTGTCCTTCACTTGTGCCGGTTACGCAAAATTTGTTAGCTTTTAACAGAAGAACTAGTCAACCTTTAGGGACCCTTCCTCATTTTCCTGTAACTTTGGGAGGAAAAACTGTCTTTATTGATGTCATGGTAGTCCAAGATTCCTTGGATTTCTCTTTACTCCTTGGGCGAGATTATGTCTATGCCATGAAATCTATTGTGTCTACTCTTTTTCATGTGATATCTTTCCCTCACGATGGACGAGTTGTGACTGTTGATCAACTTTCATTCATTGATCCCACCTAGATTGCCTCCCTGAATGGTTCTTGTATACAGACAGTATCGCCCCCGCTACAGGTCAATTATGTGGCATTGTCACCTATGGCTTCAACTTCTTATGACTTAGATCCAGTAGTTGACATGGTGATCTCTTTGATAGAGTTGTTAGAGCCTGATCTCTTTACTCCTGTCGCGACCCTCGACGTGGTGTCCTTCCAGAGTGTGTTTCTTCTTTCCAGTGAAGACCTCTTGGAAGCCAAGACTGAGTTTTGTCCCTTGACATGGTGTCATTCCAGAGAATTGTCCTCTTGGAATCCATGATCAAGAAGAGACGTCCGAGGATAGTTTTGCGTCTCTGTGGTAACCTCGTTAAAAAAATGAAACAGAGGTTTCGAGGATAGTTTCTGCGTCTCTGCGGCAACCTCGTTAAAAAATGAAACAGAGGTTCCGAGGATAGTTTTGCGTCTCTGCGGCAACCTCGTTAAAAAATGAAACAGGGGTTACGAGGACAGTTTTTGTGTCTTTGTGGAAACCTCGTTAAAAAATGAAACAGAGGTCTGGGGATTGAACCTGGATTTACGAGGATAGTTTTTTCGTCTCTGTGGCAACCTCGTTAAAAAATGAAATAGAGGTTACGAGCATAGTTCTTGTTTCTATGTCAAGCTCATTAAAAAATGAAATAGTTTTCCCCCTCTCTATTTGAGTCAAGTCCTTCGTCTAGTATTTGAAGCTTCTTTTCCTCCGCCTTTGTCATTGGATGAAACGCAGCTTGGGGGGCATTTGCCTCAGCCTCTGGACTTCATGCTGAAGTTGAGCCGCTAGTTTCTTAAGCTGGGGGCTAAGTACCGAACATCCATGTGTTTTGCGTTGGGAAGTCACAAGCAAAGTTTCCTCTGGTTCAAGCTTGTGTAAAAATGAAACCAGGTCCAAGCATAGTTTTCTATGGTTCAAGCTTGTGTAAAAATGAAACCACTTACCTCAAGCATAGTTTCCTCTCGTTCAATCTTGCATAAAAATGAAACCAGGTCCAAGCATAGTTTTGTTTTGTTTTAAAGCTTGCGTAAAAATAAAAACAATCCCGAGCTTAGTCTTTGTTCTTTCTCATGCTCGTAAATACATGAGAATAAGTTCCTGAGCTTAGTCTTTATTCTTTCTCATGCTCGTAAATACATGAGAATAAGTTACCGAGCTTAGTATTTGTTCTTTCGCGTGCTCGTAAATTAATGAGAATGTAACCGAGTATACTTTTATCACTTTTTCGGACTCGTAAAGGTTATACGAAAAAGGAACCCCCTGGAGTCCTCTTTAAGCTCTTTTCAGACTCTCTAAACATGAAAATATTGCCGAGTGACCTTGATGTTTTCACGCTCACTAAAGTATTTGAAGTGTGCGTCCTTCGAGCGATAGTTTAACCCGTTTTCGGTCTCATTGGACTACTGTACGAAAAAGGAACTGAGAGAGTTCTCTTTTAAGTGTTTTTCCAAACTCTATAATCTTAAAAAAACTTTGAGTTTTCTTTCTTTGGACTCATAAAACAAACATTGAAAGGCCCATATGGGACATGAGTTCTCTTTAAGTGTTTTTCAGACTCTCAAAACATGAAAAACCCCCGAGTTTTCTATCCCTAGACTCGTTAAACAAACATCGACAGACCCATAATGGGAGCGAACCACTCGTTCCTAGGGTTCATTAAATATACTCTGAGGGACTCGTCCGAAGGATGAGCTCAAATTGACAAGCATATGTTATCCTCCTCAAGCTTGCATAAAAATAAAGAGGTACTCGCCAGAAATGGTGGGGGGAAATTTGGGAAAAAATTGTGTCTAAACCTGTATTCCATGAAAGAGTCGCTTTTGAACATAACACCCTTTCACTTGCTTTGTGTCTAGGTTGGAAAATCCACTTGTCTCTTGATAATACTCCTATAAGATTACAAATTGGTCTGTGATCCCTGTTGTTGATTCAGTGTTTCCAAGATAGTTGTTGTGTCATCAATATGTTCAAAAAGATGTTCAACCCAAAAAGCCTTCTATTGCGTCAGCCATTTCTGCAGTCCTTAAGCCTTCTATTGAGTCGGTTATCCCTGAGTCAGTCCTGAATCACTTGTTACTATGATCTACATAAAATCTTGTTACTTGTTTCGTGTCATTGATGTGGGATACATTAAGGCCCTCCTGTGACGAGTCTTTTCCTGTCGACTTCAACTCATTATCCAGGAACTAGACTTAGAAACTAATTGGTACCTTGGAACTTGCATGCCTCAATGGCAGGTTTCCTCGCTTTCGACAGTGGGTTTTCATTATTGACCCCTGATCAGGAGATTCCATCGCATGTTCGACCTCAGCTCATTGATTCACATTCGTTGGATTGTACTAGTGTACCTTGGGAGTCATTGACATTAATGGTGATTTCCCTCGCACTTGTTAACGGTATAAACTAATGACCGGTAATCAAGTGTTTTCTACCATGTTCGACTTCAACACATGTATTCACATGGTTAGATTTGTACTATAGAGTGGTGGAGATGAAGACCCTGGATATTTTCTGACAGATCCAGGTTGCGTTGGAGTATATTCAATGTACTGTTGCATAGATCCACATTGTATGTCTGGTGGCTATGTTTCAAATTTGAGTCTTTAACACATAGATCCACAATGTATTTTTGGTGGCTATGTTCAGATTTGAGTCATATTGGCATGGATCCATAGTGTATGTTTTGTGGCCATGACCTGTTTACTTGACATGGATCTTCGCATGTCGGCATTTATGCTTTGAGTCATTTGTATTCTGAGTATGGGAATGCCTACCTCAGTGATGATATATTATTGTACTATATTTCCTTGTTTGTTGACAGGTTTCCGACCGACTGTTCCTTGTTCCCTACACACTCGACAAAATATTTCAGCTATCACTCTATTCTAACTTCATACTTTGGGGGGATCTCTGTTACACATTATTTTCGTCATCCCTATGACCGTTAATGATGTAAACCTATATGTTGCCTTCAGAGGGGTCACAGTGGCCTGAGTTCCTAAAGAGAGAAGGGAGAAGAACTTTTCCTGAGACAAGAAGTTGCATTTTCCTATGTAAAAACATTATAAAAAGTGATGTTCGCAGGTTGCTATATAGGCAGGGTGCGAGAATGACCAATTCTCGTAGGTTGCACTATAGCCAGGGTGCAAACAGTTCACAGGTTGCACTATAGCTAGGGTGCGAGATTGCCAGCACGTGGGAAAAACGAGCGTTTTCTCGAATCTTATAGAAGGAGAAGCTTCTATGGTGAGGTGGCAACCGAATGGTTTGGATCTTACTCGCTTTCATGATTTAGTGGGATCATCCTAACCTCCTCACCTTATCCTCTTCAACTTATAAAAGGAGAGGAGCTCTCATGGAGAAGGGGTTCTTTGGCTTGGAATTATTGGCTTGGCTTGGAATTATTGGCTTGGTTAGAGTAGCGTTGAGATTTACTTTGTCAAGATAGATTGTGAGTATCTATCAGATCTATGGTTTCAGAATCCTTGGAGCAAGAAGTGTGTGGGGAACGAAGGACAGTTGGAAGGGACCTTACAACATCAAGGAAACGGTTGTAATATCTCTTTCACATTTAATATGATACAGTAATATGTTTCTTTCCCATAAAGTTAGATTTACTTTATTACATAACTCCTTGATCATATGTATAGTTTAGCTATTGAATATATTATTTGCTTTCACTTTGGTTGGTTTGTGATGTTTTGATCTTGACTGCACGAGAGCGCTGGAGCGAAGCAGGAGCAACAAAGATTAAGGAAGCGATTACAAGGTATGTCTCTTATTCTCACTTCCAATTTAACTCAATAGTTAGATCTAGGGAAAGCGATATATTCTGTCCTGTTTTGTTCTAGATCCAGGTGGATCTAGGGAGATCGGTTTGTGTCTGCACTTACAAATTAATCCTGAAACATGAAGAACATATTGAGGCTTTCTACAGTTATGCTGAAAACCTTAATATTGAAGAGGAAGATGTTTGGACACGAGTTTTTGTCCAAAGCTTAGATGGACATGCTAGGAAATGGTTCAAAGAACTCCCTGCTGGTTCCATAGCTAGAATCGAGCAATTGGATGAGACCTTCTTGAAACACTGGGGTGATAGAAAATATTTTGTTTACTATATCATAGAATTTGGTAATCTAAGGAAACAAAATGGTGAGTCAGTCTCTGATTTCACTAAAAGGTTTAACCGGATGTACAGTAAAATACTAGCAGAGATAAAACCTTCATATGCTTCTGCCAAAATCACATATTCTGATGCTTTTGACTCGGATTTCTGCTTTTTGTTGAGAGAAAGGAGGTCACCAACACTATCTTTCATGCAATATGCTTCCCTTGAGGTGGAATCAAATATTTTAGCCTCTCAAAAGCTAAAGGGAAATTCGGATAGGAGAAGACCAAGGAATGAAGCTTCTTCTTCATCAATTATTGACCCAAAGTTAGATAAAATGGATAAGATGCTAGAGTCTCTAACCTCTGAGATATCTAAGCTCAAGATTGAAAATAAGTATCCTGTGAAGGGAAGAGGCACTTATGATTACGCAGGCAGGAACCCAAATCAAAACCCTAACAACTTAAGAAGAAATAATCAACCAACACAGATTTTGCAAAGAGAAAAGAATCCTACTGAAGATCAGAGAATAAAGGCCCCACTTCAGAATGTTGTGATGGATGAAGATGAAGGTGATTATCAAGAAGATGGAGAATATGATATTCATTGTGTTGGAGAAGAGACAGGGAAATCTTATCTGACACAACATGACTATGAAGAAGCATTGATGACTGAATAGACAGAGGATAATCCTATTGATGATGGAATTTCCACGATAGATAATAAGAATAGATATAATCTCTGATCTAAGTATGATACTGCCCAACAGAACACACCAGCCTCTCCTGAAAATAGCACAACCCCTGTTAAGAAAAAAGATCAGACATCAGAGAATCAGCAGACAGATTCCTCAAAAGAGAAAGCATCAGCTCCTCCCAAGAAGACTATTTCCCCTGTCAAGCATCAAACTCTGGAAAGTCAGGCCCCTATTTAACAGCAAAGAAATCAAAAAGCTCCTTTAAATGAGGTAAAGGTCTCTAATAAAGCCTCTGATAAAGTCCCATATTCGTTCAATTTTGAGGCTGAAATACAGAAAATTAAAATTCCTATTCCTCTAGTTGAGTTAATGAAAAATGAAATGTTCAAAAAGGATATCCTCAAAACTCTAGATCCCAAATCTATATCCCCTTCTGTTGATATTCTCAACATATATGATGAAAATCCAACCATTACTCTAGCCCAAATGATAGAAGACAGAGATGAAAGTTGTCCTCCCTTTTACATCTCTCTAAATATTCATGAGAAAACATTACATAACTGTTTGTTGGACTCCAGTGCTTCTCACAATTTAATGCCAAAGGCAGTCATGGATGAGCTTGGGCTAGAGATCACCAAGTCTTACCATGATCTTTTCTCTTTTGAATCTCGAAAATTTAAATGTCTTGGAATGATCAAGGACTTGGTTGTAACTTTAACCCAAGCATCCATGAAGACTATGGTTATGGATATAGTAGTGGCAGACATACCACCTAAATTTGGATGTCTGTTATCAAGATCGTGGATGAAGAGGCTAGGTGGCACTCTTCAAATGGATCTCTCCTACTCTACTATCCATGTTTTTGGAGGGGTGAACAGAAGGTTATACATGCAATCACAGTTGGCATATGTAATCAATGACGAACAAAATCCATCCAATCATCCTATCTATTCTGTCGACAGAGGTATGGGATCTTGCATTTTGCAAATTGATGACTCATTACCAGATGCATTGCTACTCAGAAAGCCCATAGTTCAGTCCACAGAAGCAGCAGAGGATGATCTTTGGACCATGTTATTTGATGGTGCTTGTACCAAAGAATCAACAGGAGCAGGGGTGGTATTGATTTCCCCTTCTAAGAAAACTTCTCATTTGTGCTTTAAACTTGATTTTAAAGTGACTAATAATATTGTTGAGTATGAGGCACTACTTCTAGGGATAAATGCAGCCAAAGAGACAGAGATTAAAAGATTGCAGGTATTCGGAGATGCAGATTTAATAATTCAGCAGGTGAATAAGTCCTTTCAAGCAAAACATGTCAGGCTGAAAGCATATAGAGATGAAGTTTTGAGGGAAATTCACACTTTTGCATATTTTAAAATTTCATATGTACCCAGAACAATGAATAAATTGGATGATTCATTAGCTGTGTCAGCTTGTTCTTTCATACCTCCTCTGCCTCATAGATTGAATTATGAAATTCAAGTTAAATATAGGCCATCCCTCCCTGATAATGTAAAATTTTGGAAGGTTTTCGAAGACGATGTTGAACTCACTAGATTTCTTGTAGTGATAGATGAGTTTGCAGATTTGAAAATTGATCAGGAGAATGAACATGACGATGAAATTGAGAAGCCAAAATTTAGAAGCAAAATTGCAGCACATGAAATAGTCCAGTTGTCTACCAACAGAATTCCTAAAGGTCTGGTCCCTTTGGAAAGGCTTTTTGATAATAATGATGTGGTTGTCAAATTGGAAAATGGGGAAAAAGATTCAGAAGTTTTGCAGTATAATGTAGCCAGTGAACAGGATCCTAAATATGTCAACTTAGCTTCACATTTGACTGAAAAACAAAGGGATGATTATGGAGAATTGCTAAAGGAGTTTGCTGACATATTTTCTTGGCAATATGATGACTTGAAGACTTTCAACACAGAGGTAATTCAGCATAAGATTCTCTTAAACAAAGATACCAAACCATTTAGGAAGAAACTTAGATCCTTTAATCCTTTGTTGTTGCCTATAATGGAAAGGGAAATCAAAAAACTGTTGGATGCTGACATCATCATACCTCTCAGATATTCAGAATGGATTGCAAATCTCGTACCGGTCAGAAAGAAGAATGGAGAGATTAGACTCTGCGTCGACTTCAGAAATTTGAATAAGTGCTCTAGGAAGGACAACTACCCTCTGCCCAAAATGGAACATATTTTGCAGAAGGTGTCAGGATCAAAGGTGATGTCTTTTATTGATGGGTTTTCTGGATACAACCAGATTGTTTTCCATCCAGACGATAAAGAAAAGACTACTTTTACTACTCCATGGGGTACGTTTATGTATGAAAAGATTCCCTTTGGATTGATGAATGCAGGAGCGACACTCCAAAGGGTGATGGACATTGCTTTCGTTGGAGAGAAAGATAAATTTGTCTTGATATATCTTGATGATATTACTATTTTTTCAAGCAGCCATGAAATTCATTTGCAACACTTAAAAAAGACATTCCTAAAATGTCGAAGGTATGGAATTTCTCTTAATCCAAAAAAATCAAATTTCGCACTTAAGGAAGGGAAATTACTTGGACATATTGTTTCAGCTGATGGGGTGAAAATCGACCCAAAAAGAGTAGAAGCAATTAAAAATCTGTCTCTTCCTAGATCAAAGAAGGACATTTAGTCTTTCCTTGGGACTATAAACTTTATCGGGAGGTTTATAGTAAACTTTGCAAAACACACAAAGCATATTACTGCTATGTTAAGAAATAAATCTGAGGTAAAATGGACTGAAGAAGCCAAACACTCATTCAATGCTATCAGGGAAGCAATTATGACAGCCCCTGTTTTGATCAGCCCCAACTTCGCCAAGGAATTTTACATTTTTTCATTTGCTTCAAGAGATACAATTGCAGTAGTACTCTTGCAGAAAAATGTCGATGATCAGGAGAAACCGGTTGCCTTCTTCAGTAAAGTCTTAAGGGATGCAGAGGTAAAGTATGAATTATTGGAGAAACAAGCATATGCACTTATCAAGTCATTAAAATATTTCAGAGTTTACATCCTTCAAGCCAAGGTAATAGCTTGCGTACCCTCCAGTTCAGTTAAAGATGTGCTTATACAACCCGACATAGATGGGAAAAGAAGTAAGTGGATAGCAAAGTTAATTGAATTTGATGTTGAAATTAAACCAGCAAAACTTGTGAAGGGTCAGGGCCTTGCCAAACTTCTGGCAGAAGAAAATTGTAAACTGCTCGAAATAAATTTGGTAAGTGTTAATGCAGATAATGTTCAGTCTTCAAAGGATAAAAGAGGTGAGGAAATGAAGGTCTCGGCTCACCTAGATAATTGAAAATGGTACAGTCACATTATTCATTTTCTGCAAACTTTATCAGTCCCTTCAGATTTGACAAAAACACAAGGAAGGGCTTTAAAACTCAAAGCCATGAATTTCTGCATCAATGACAACTTATTGTTTTGGAAAAATCCAATAGGTTTATTATTGAGGTGCATAAACCAAGAAGAAGCAGCTAAGGTCATGATTGACTTCCATAATAGTGAATGCGGAGGACATCACTATTAGAAAACCACCGCACATAAAATCTTAAGATCTAGTTATTACTGGCCATCCTTATTCTCAGATGTGTGTGAGTTTGTGAGAACATGTGACAAGTGCCAAAGATTTGAAGGCAAACAACAACTGAAATATCTTCCCCTCAGACCTATAGTGGTCACAGGTCCCTTCCAGCAATGGGGTCTAGATTTCATAGGTGAGATTCACCCGCCTTCTAGTAGTCAGCACAGGTGGATCCTTGTTGCCACCGATTATTTTACAAAGTGGATTGAGGCTATTCCTACCAGGAACGCCAATCATACTGTCATCATTATTTTCTGCAAGAAAACATATTTTCCAGATTTGGTTGCCCTAAGAGGATAGTCACTGACAACGATGTTGCATTCAAAGATAAGCACTTGGAAAAATTATGTGAAGAGCTGGGAATTTAGCTAGTACATTCCACTGCTTACTATCCACAGGGAAATGGATTAGTTGAGTCATCAAATAAGAGTTTAGTCAGAATTATAAAGAAGTTGCTTGAACAAAATACCAGAGGCTGGGATTCCAAGATGAAATTTTCTTTGTGGGATGACAGGGTTACAAGTAAAAAGTCAATTGGTACATCTCCTTTCAAGTTGGTATATGGTACTGAAGCCATATTTCATGTTCAAATTGCACTGCTAGTTGCAAAGTTTTTACAAGAAACTGACTCTGAACCAAGTGATTTAACTCGGATAATTCATAATTTGGTAGAGTTACAACAAGATAGAGAGCAGCTTTTGGAAAAGACAGAATTACACCAAGGCAAAATGAAGGAGATCTTCGACAAGAAAGTCAAACCAAATATCTTCAAAACATGGGAACTAGTCTTGAAATGGGATGCAGCAAGCCAAGAGAACGGGAAACACGACAAATTTGATTCTCTCTGGATAGGTCCTTTTGTCATAACAGCAGTTCAGCAGAACAATACCTTTGTTCTCCAAAATCTTGCAGGCGAGGAAGTAGCAAGTGGACCTTTCAATGGGCATTTTCTAAAGACCTATTTTTCATAAGGCTTTTCTCAAAGCCCTTCTTTACTTGTACATATTCTTTTCAGTTTTGTTTTCTTTGTTTTTATCGCTTGAATAACTCCATGCCCAATGGTACTAAGCAAAACTATTTTTCGAATTTTTAAATTGTAATAAAGGCTACTGAGTCTAGCTAGGTTCTTGGTGACCTCACAGGGAGGTGTCCATCCTAGTTGGAGCCAAATGTTAGCTCCCAAGATGAATCAGTCACTATGGTTTCATTTTGGGATTGATAGCATGGTTATTGGTAGTTTTCTCCATTTTGTTTTAAGTTCTTCTAGTGGCAAAACTTAGGTTTTTAATTCATATCTTAGAAATAATTCGATACATAAAGGTCTTTTCTTTAAAATTTCATGAAAACACTTTCAACAGGTAACGTGTGTTTCAAGTTTGATGACTAGATGGTGAAAGTGGCAATTTTCAACAGTTAAGGAGTACTTTCCCACAGACCATTAGCTGGTGAAAGTGCAGAACATGTGTGTTCCCTCCAAGTTTTCAAAAATCAAAAGATGACACGCTCAACACACATCACGTAATCATTATAAGGCATTGGTGAAAGTGGATAATGATGAAGATTATGTTTTGCACATCTAAATCGGATATCAAAGCGGATCGTGTTCGAGAATCCATGCTTCACGAGATAATGGCACTGGAGATGACGAATTCAAATCCATCATCATAGGTAAAGGAGCAGTACTACTCAACTGGTGACATCAAATCAACATTTCATATCGCCAATACGCATCATCCATAGGCATATGTTATGGTTTCATTTTTTAAAGACAACGCCGAGAGTTTTCACCAGTGCCAAACCTTGGCTCAAACAGCAAATTACAGTGATTTTTTTTGCAAAATTGTCTGGGTTTCAAGTTGCAGATGGAAAGGAAATGAAGTGGTTCATTATTAAGGAAATAATTAGACAGTCTGTCCTTTTTACAAGCACATCCAGAGGTACAAAAATGCTTCTTAGACGCAGGCTGCATGGGATATGTTGAGAAGTTACAGAATGGCTTCCACCAAACAACAGCTGAAGTGTTTGCTAAATCATATGATGGAAATAAATCCTGTGTCGGGTCTTTAGAAATCATATTTGATGAATATGCCATTGCTACAGCAACCAACTTACCTAGATCAGGCCAGAGTTGGTTCAAAACAACAACAACCAAGAATCTCAATTTTAGAGCATATCTTAAGGCAGAATTCAGAAATGTTGCATGGAATAAAAGCATGCCAGTTTCTCATTTGGAGGATGAATGGCAGGACCTGTTCAAGGGAATCCAACTCTATATAACCTCAGAAGGCAGGTATGACAAGCTGATGCTATACCATTTCAAGCTCTTAGACCATTTTACAGGGAAAACTCTCCTAAATTTACCTTTCTTCTTGCACAAAAGCCTAACTAAAGTCTGTAAAAAGATTAGGGCTGAACCTTCAAGTATGAAAAACACTCTTTGTCATTTTGGCCTAATAAAATTGATAATTGACAAAGAGGAAGGACTTGGCAACATTTTCTTTTTTGGGAAGGCTTTGAAACCCAAACTCAGCCCATGAATGAGCAGAAGAGAGCTCGAAAAAGGCAATTAACTCCTCATAGCAGCTCGAGGAAGAGGAGAACTCTTCCAGGACCACCAGAAGATAGGATTTCTAGCATAAAATCTCACAGGTCAAATAAAAAGTTAGATTTTGAAACCACTTCAGAGAAGCCTACAGAAAAGAAAACAAATATTTTAAATCTACCATACACAGACTCAGAAACAGAGCCAGAGAAAGAAGAAAGTCCAACCATTAAAATCCCTGAACACTCCATGGAATTTGCACAGGATTGTGAGACTTTTACTCCCACTGATGAAGGTGAAACATCAAAGAGAAAAAGGTCAAAGAAATCACAGAAAATTAAACAACTAAAAGAAGTGATTGCTCAACAGGAGGTTTTAG